>SZWC01012238.1:12538-31247 GCA_023375785.1 Penium margaritaceum | reverse complement strand
GGGGGGGGGGGGATCTTCGGCTCTCGATCGAGCCCCCCCACCCCCCAAAAGGGTCGAGTGTATTGGCAAAGTGTATCTGGTGAGTGTATCGATTTTGTATGGTGAAAAAAAAACAACACACTAGTGTACATGAATTTGATGGACAATTGACTCACCGACACCGCCGATCTTCGCCGATCGACGATGTCGATGTAACATAAAAGTCGACACGTTGATAGCAGAACTTCCGACGAAACGGCTCCCGTTGTCTCATGAGCCCCCCCCCCTCCCCCCCGACCCTCGAGTGTATTGGCTCAGTGTATTGGGCCGTGTATCATAGAGACCCTCTACTTTGTACACTAGTGTACAATACACTAGTGTATTTTTCTTTATATTCATCAGATACACGCACCATATACACAACCCCAATACAATTTTACGTTTTGCGGGAGGGGGGGGATCTTCGGCTCTCGATCGAGCCCCCCCCCCCCCCAAAAAAAGGTCGAGTGTATTGGCAAAGTGTATCTGGTGAGTGTATCGATTTTGTATGGTGAAAAAAAAAACAACACACTAGTGTACATGAATTCGATGGACAATTGACTCACCGACACCGCCGATCTTCGCCGATTGACAATGTCGATGTACATAAAATTCGACACGTCGATAGCAGAACTTCCGACGAAACGGCTCCCGTTGTCTCGTGAGCCCCCCCCCAGACCCTGGAGTGTATTGGCTCAGTGTATTGGGCCGTGTATCGTAGAGACCCTCTACTTTGTACACTAGTGTACAATACACTAGTGTATTTTTCTTTATATTCATCAGATACACGCACCATATACACAACCCCAAGACACTTTTACGTTGGGGGGGGATCGTCGGCTCTCGATCGAGCCCCCCCCGCCTACCCAAAAGGGTCGAGTGTATTGGCAAAGTGTATCTGGTGAGTGTGTCGATTTTGTATGGTGAAAAAAAAAATACACTAATGTACATGAAGTCGACGGAGAATCGACTCACCGAAACCGCCGATCGTCCCTGAACGACGATCTCGATGTAACGTAAAAGTCGACATGTAGATAGCAGAACGCCCGACGTAACGGCTCCCGTTGTCTCGTGAGCCCCCCGACGGGGAGGCTCACAAGACAACGGGATCGACATCAACGATCTTCGAGAATCGACGATCGTTGATGAACGATCGATTGTTTCAAAATCTCGGTCTTTTTATGTGTGTGCGTACACGTACACGTGTATGCATATGTACTTCGTACAACATCGGGCTTAGGTCAAGCGCAAACGTCAAGCGCGCCCTTGACACCGGCGGAGTTCAGCGCCACTTGGAAGTTCGCAAACCCCCCTCCCAAACCCTCGCTAGCGCACGTGGTGTTGTGCACTACCACGCCCGCTAGTGAGGGTTTGGGGGGGTTTGCATGTGCCGGTTTAAAACTCCGGCCTATCGACGGTCAGCGGTGAGGTTGCTGATCCTGACAATCGCAAGCCGTTGATGTGGAAGATTGCCTTAATTCCACATCGACGGCTTGCGAGGCCCACCACCAGCGAGGTTCGTCGCTCGTCGTCGATGCGGCTGGTTCGGGGGGAGGGGGGGGGGTGCGAGGAGTTCGCGATGGGTAGAAAACGCAATCATGGTCCCTCTATATTTATAAAGGTCGTTTTAGCTTCTGAACGTTCCCGAGTTCCAAAAAGGGCGTCAGTGAGGTTTACAGTTGTACCCACTATTAAAGTATAAGTACAGTTCTAGGTGTGTTAAAGAACTATATAAATGAGTTGAGAAACAGTGAGAATTTGATACTTTTAGGTATTAAAAATTACCTGCAATCCTTCCACGAACGTTTCCATGTTTCAGCATATAAATACACTGTAATGTGTATGAACAAATGTTAGAAACGAAAGTGTGGTGTAACCTCCACNCAATCATGGTCCCTCTATATTTATAAAGGTCGTTTTAGCTTCCGAACGTTCCCGAGTTCCAAAAAGGGCGTCAGTGAGGTTTACAGTCGTACCCACTATTAAAGTATAAGTACAGTTCTAGGTGTGTTAAAGAACTATATAAATGAGTTGAGAAACAGTGAGAATTTGATACTTTTAGGTATTAAAAATTACCTGCAATCCTTCCACGAACGTTTCCATGTTTCAGCATATAAATACACTGTAATGTGTATGAACAAATGTTAGAAACGAAAGTGTGGTGTAACCTCCACGAAAGTACCATGAAACTTCCACGTGTATGCATTGAACGTGTACACCGAATGAAGAGTGAATTTTAAGGGGTGATTGCCCATAAATGCGGCAAACACGTCACCTCCGTTTGTCTCATGTCAAAAAGACATCAAGCATGATGGGAGGAGGCACCTGCCAAATGGTTTGCATTAATGATAACGTGTACCAGAAGCCGTCAAGACTCGAGAGCCTCAACAAGAACCTGCACCAATAGCTCACTGCAGAGGTTCTTAAAAACATGCACGTATGGGAAGCAGTGCTCACAAAGAGGAAAAAAAATCCTTGAGAGGAACCCCACGTCTGGAAAGCACTTCCAGAGCCTTTGGATCATTCAAATTTGGAAGGACCGGTTGTTAAGATGTGGTTGAGGAGTTTGGAGGTCTCATTAACCACTGTTTGGGTCAATGCAATTAAATGGCAGAAAGATACCAGTGGAGCCATATGAATGACTCACATGTCTACTCTTACATGGTTGACAGAAGAAATTCTACCTCTCAAGAAGATCAATAAGATGCAATATTCTTTGAATCCATCACAAGTTTGGAATGAGTTCGTATTCGTTATCCTTGAATGCTCTGGAAAGCTGAAAGGGAGCTCCGTAGGAGCTTCAATGTTTCCGTCAACAGTCCATGATGGCGGATTACATGTGGCTTTTCTACGACGTTATCACCGCCCCTAACGATCTCCATTTCCAGGACAATACCAACCTCAAACATGAAATTTGGTGAGCAATCGCACTACTTGGCATCCAAGATGAGCATTTGTGAATGATTGCAGTAAGTTATTGCATGGACAATATTAACTACAACGCTTGAATACAGGAATCCAATGACTAGAGATCCCAAAACCACAAGTTACATAGTGGTGGTTGAAATTCACAGTCAACGGAGTCCTTGCCTATGATGGAGATCAACTTATTATCAGTTTACATGACCAATGGTTATGCCGGACATGCATGATGCCATGTCATCCTTCGCACGATCATTGGAAAAGGCAAGAGCAGGCAAAAATGGGAAATAAAAGGGTCATGAGTCGGGGGGAAAAAAAAGGGACAGGAGAAGATGGAAAATCTGCTGTCTAGTCAGAAAATCGTGCTCGGACCAATTGCCCATCTGAATGGCTGTCAACGGACAGTCGAAGGTTGTTGAGATTACAAAGTTCAACGAGGGGTACAAGGACGACCAACCGGCAAAAATGCCACAAGATTTTCAATTTTGCGAAACAATACCAAAAATAATGGATGGAGAAGCCTCTCGCAGTTTGATACGTAACGAGATGGTTTGGAGGGTGCATTTGCAGACTGAACCTGGAGTTTCAAAAGGAAAAGCTGTTAATGGACGATAACAAAAAAGTTTGCAAGATCCACTTTGACTGCAAATTGGACAAGTGCATGACGTGTAAGTCTATAGGACTCCTCCAATAATTCACTGAGATGTCATTCCTGGACACTATTTCATGTAATGACACAATCCTAAAGTAGACCAGAGCAGTGACACCGTCCATATTATCATTTATGGTAAAAAGGGACATGTGTCTCTGACGGAGCAATCCACGATGTAACGGTTTTAAGAAGCAGCAGAGGTAGCTTCTACAAGTAACCAAGTGGTACATGTGACGCGTGGCTTATCCATGTGGAACAAGGGAAAGCGAAGGGGATTGCATCCGTTGAACTAACAAAGTCAGTCTCATCCGCTTGAATACTTGAGATGTTTGCAGTTTGTCCGGAAGACTTCGTACCAATTGTCGAAGATTTTGAAAGGGTTTTCTCCAAGAAATTAGAGTTACCTCTACAACATCAATCATTAGATATGCCTAAATATGGAAAACAGCTTTTACAGTCAAGGGGACCTATTCGGTGAGTGACCACAAACTGTGTGAGCTGAAAAAATGGATGAGATGCTCAAGAAGGGATTCATCAGTCCATGCACATCATCATAAAGTGGCACCTGTACATTTCATAAAAAAGAAAACCAACATTATACAGATGTGAGTGGAATACACGATTGTGGGTGATGTTACCACCAAGAACGGCTATCCCCTTCTGCAAGTAAATTGAATTTTCGATCATCGCCGAGTGGCAAGAAAATTCACAAAAATTGAATAAAAGAATGACTATCATCAAATCAGTGTATCTGATAAGGACACCCAGAAGAGGACGGTATTGTGCAGTGAGTTGAGGCACTTTGAGTTCAAGCTTTTGCCGTTCAGGCTCACACCTTCACCAACAACATTCATGGTGGCCATGAATTATGCTTTTTACAGTACCCTCACAGCTTTCATATAATATATCTAGATGATGTCCTGGTACACAGCCGCATGCCGGAAGAGCATGGTGGATCCAGATTTTACAAAAGATCAATTCTACAGAACACTCTTGAAGTGTGAATTTGATCATGTTTCTAGGCCACATTCAATGCAACGAACGGATCGTGATGGTCCTAGAGAAAGTGGAGGGTGCCGTTAATCGATCGATGTCTTCCAATGTTCAAGACGTCAAGTTGTTTTTTGGGATTCTATGATTACTATCACGGTAGGAATTTCGGCAAGGATAAAGCGCTAGAAAGACTTGTAAAATAATACTTCTGGGACAAGATACAAACTGACATTGCAAACTACTACAAGATGTGCAACGTGTTCTAAATCCATAAGCTGAGACAAACCAAACCTCCGGGTTTAACTTAACCACCCTGTGCACCCAAAGAACCATGGTTGGGCATATCCATGGCCTTTGTGACAGGTTTTCCTGATCTACCGAAGCGTTTTTATGAAATAATTATTGTGATAAATTGGTTCTAAAAATTCATCGCACTTCATCTCTATGACAATGACAGTCACCGCCAAGGGAACAATGTGGTTATTTCTCAACATTTTCCAACTTTATGGCGTCCCCTCCATCAGCAGTGAAAAGAAAAGGAGATTTACTAGCAGATTTTGGTGAGAGCTTATGACTTGCGATGATAATCGGATCCAACAATCAATGGTTTTCCATCCTCAGACTCCTGGGAACACCGAGCACACCAATGAGATGCTAAAAAAACTGCTCTGAACTACATGAGAGCCACATGGCACTGACTTGGCAATCATGCTACCAACCAACAAGCTTGCATAAAATTCAATAACCTCCACAACATTAGGAAAAATGAGTTCTACTATTATTTACAAAAAACTACTTGAAAATCCATTAGGTTAAAAAATTTAAGCAACACACTGGCAATCAATATAAACAACACAGTATCCAAAGCATATGGTATGAGATACATCAGGTGCTTGAGAACAATCAAGTAAGAAAAAAACATGTTGTAAATAAAATTGATGAATGCGGAGTTACATGCAGTTGTTCATGTCCTACTCAGCTTGGCAAACATAAAAATGCATTGACAAGAGTGTTCCCAGCTCACCTCTCAGTGGTTGCCTTTGTTCAACATCAAGCATATGCAGACACCTGTTGTCGCTAAACTTTCCTACCTCATAACATGGTGATCCATCCGATGATCCACATCAGCCGACTCAAGCTCTACCAAGGCCCAAATGGAAACTTTCCTGGCAGAGACATGCCTCTTCCACCGCCATTTTAACTAAACAAGGGGACAGAGTACGAGACTGACAATATTCTTGGACAACAATGATACATAGATGTACCCAAATTTCTCATAGAGTGGCACGGCTACAGCGCATTGCACAATAGCTGGGAATCCTACAACAATCTGTGGGATGTAACGCAACAGATTGACAACCAGTTTAGCAAACATAGATATATGCCTTGTAACACGTTGGGGTGTTGCCGCTTAAAAGGGAGGAAGTATTGCGTTGCTGACTTCTGTGAGTTCCTATAACTCCAGGTATGCGTATTTCTCTCCTTACATTCATTACCGCGGAGCCTTGAATTTGGTGTGCAGTTTGATCAAGAAACCTGTTTTAAAAATTTGCAAACCTTGGGGCCCTGCCAGCCAATCTGACTGACTAGGGGGCCTGGTAAGCCAATCTTCACAACCTCAGGGCCCACCGGCAGTCTGCATTTTGTGACACACTCGATCTGGCTACATCACCGGCCAACGTCTACCCATGACCGTAACAAATAACTTGACGACATTAATTTTACCTGTATTTTTGAATTTGACAATAATTTCATGGTCTATTAACTTCTATCTCATCGATGGCTATATAGTATTCAGTGGTCTTTCCGGATACCAAATATGAATGTTATAATGAGGTTCAACTGTTTTTTATTAGCATGTCCAGGGGATAATTATACTTTCACAAATATTGGCCTTGAACAATGATGTGAACAGAGGGATGGCCTTCCCTTGGTGTGTTGGCCAACCCTTGTGATGCCGTATGACCCTCTCCTAGCAGAGAGACTGCTACTAGTGACCAAGGTTCCCGCAATGTGACTCTCCCAGCAACGTTTGCAGTAAGGTACGATGCGGAAGACTTGTAGGATGGAATGGACATGTGAGAGAATTGATTAGAATACAAGGAGATATGGACAAGGAATGAATCATTAGACTTGATAGATCAGTACAAGGAAATGTAAGAATTCCTTGTGGAAGATTGGCATGCCTAGAACAACCACAAAAACTTCCTTATGTACAAGTCCCTATGAGCCAGAGGAGAGCCCCTCGGCGATCCAAAACCCTCTGCTAAGGTGCAATAACACAAATAGCAAAAGTATCATGTAGCACGCGTTGCGATCTTTCGAAAGCAGCAAAAAACGCCTCAATATGTGGGGAAATGACTGAGTTATGGCCGTTTGAGTGCTCCATGCGTGTTTGCCACTAGCAGCACCGCCGGCGGGGATCACAGCCACCCAAAGCGACCTTGCCTGTGAATGCACCTCCAACCACCATCCCGAAGCACACTTGGACCCCAATAAACCTTCCCTCATTTGCTAAGCATCCATCTAAGGATGCTTTGGCTGCATAAGGCAAGAAATTTTCTCCACCGTGCTCGGGGCCGAACCGGTACGTCTCACAATTTTCCATAGGTGTGACCTCCACATTTGCACGGTCGTATCTTTTGAGTCCCTACACCGAATGGCCGGATTTTTGGGTTGATTCTGTATGGTTTTTCACGTACAATACAGTGGCAGCATCAAAACATGCATATGAATTCAGCATGATGATGTAATCAATGACTCGACCGGCGGCTCTCATAACATCACCTCCCCTTCCAAGGTGCACTATCTCGATGTGCCCCTAGTGTGCTCAGAGAACTGTTTCGAAGGTACCGCCCCTATGGAAATTGGCTCCAAGGATCTAGCATTTGTGCTCTTGCCCATAGCCAAGCCATTACACCAGCTACTGCCACCCGTTGCTACGCCAATGGTGCTCCAGAATCTTCTCCACCATGTACTCCTCGTCACCCTCCACCAAGACCGGTGGAGGAGGAGTCTATCCCTACACCGTGAACTGTGTATCCAGCTCCTTGAAGGCCTTCAAGAGAGAATCCCATGTGTGGAACATGGGATGAACCCCATAGTGGTCCGGCAGCTTCATCGTGTAGCTCATCGCGGAACGCTTCTCCTTGACCAGAAAATGACCCACCAACCGAGGCTTCAGCTTGTCGCTACCCACCCGCGCTAGCTGTAGGTTCCGCAAGCCTAGTAGCACCCTTTGTCACACCGAGAACTCCTTGGCTATCCTTTTCTTGTCCTCTTATCTCTTCATCTACTGGTGCACCTTATAAAGTACGTCACGTACGTCCCACCACACTTTCGTGAAGTCATTTGTAAATTGTTGCATCGCGGGTAGGTCTGATCGCCATGTCCGAGGGACATGCAGGCTGCACCCCATACACAGCCTCAAAGAAAAACTTCCCCGTCGAGGTATGGAGTGTTGAGTTGTAGGGGAACTCAGCCACCGGGAGCTTGCATTACCATCCCTCATCATTTGGCTCAAAGATGCCCCGCAATAGCTGCTCCATGGTCTGATTTGTGTGCTCCGTTTGACCATCTTTTTGGGGATGTTAGGTCGATGAATGCGCTACACAGGTCTCCAGATTCTTGAAGGGTTCCTCCCAAAGTCAGGAGGTAAAGCACGGGTCGCGATCCAAAACCATGCACTTCGGCACCCCGTGAAGTTTAGTGACATGTTGCAAGAGGAGTTAAGATGTCTCCATCGCTGTGACCTTCTCTGCGCATGGAATAAAGTTCGATATCGTACTCAACTGGTCCACCACCACCAGCACCATGGTGTTTCCCGTTGCCCCCCGTGGAAGACCCCCCACAAATTCCAGTGACATGTCAGTCCATCCATGGGCACTCCTACACCGGTTGCGACTGTAGATATCTTGGCGCTCGTGTCCTCTGCGACTTGATTCTTTGGCACATGTCACAGCTGCTCATGTACTCCTTGAAATATTCTCCTATCATTTTCTACCAATAATGACACGTAAGCATCTTGAAGGTCTTGTCGGGGACACTGTAATTCAAGTTGTGTACCTCCTCCAATAATTCCTATCGCAATGACGCACTCCGCGGCACCACAACTTGGTTCCCCTTCTCACGCCACCAATATTTTCCTTCCCACTTGCACCCCTTCACCGTACTCCCAAAAATTCCTGGTTCTTCGCATACCTGTGAGCAAACACGTTGCGAATAATTGGAGATCCTTCAAGTACCATGATCGCATGCACGTCCAAGTCCGGGCAACGCGAAAGCGGGTCCGTTGGATTGATCCTCCCTGTTTTGTACTGGATCTCATAGTGAAAAAAGCCCTCCATTAGCTCCATCCACCCTGCTTGAAGATGATTGAGGTTTGGATTGACTTGAGGTACTTGAGCGCGTAATGGTCCGTGTGCACCACACACCACCGAGCCTCGCGGTAGGATCTCTATGGCTTGAATACTTGGACCACCACAAGCATCTCCTTCTCATGGATTGTGTAGTTAAGATTAGCCTCTTTCAGCTTCTTGGAGTAGTACAAAATGGGCTGCTGCCCATTCCCTTAGTCCTACATCAGTTGCCGATTGCAAAGTCGCTTGTGTCCGTCACTCATACGTACTCCTTGCTCGTGTCTGGGTGCGCCAACACCGGTGTCTCACACACGGCAGCCTTCATTGCTCCAAATACATGTTCCTCCTTTGCATCCCACTCCCATTTGAGTCCCTTCTTGAGCAAGTCTGTCAAGGATGCTCCCATTGCAGCATGCCCCCGGATAAACCTTTGGTACAAGTTAGTAAAATCCAGAAAAACCTGGATGTCACACACATGTACGCCAGCTCTGGCCACTCCTTCATTGCTTCCTCCTTCTTTGGATCCATGCAGATCCCCCTCCCACTGACAATGTTCCCGAGGAACTCTACCTCTTGCTTGAAAAATTCACGCTTGCTCAGTTTGGTGAACAGTCGCTCCTGTTTCAGCGCTTCCATCACCATCCGCAAGATCTCTTGGTGCTCCCCCATTGTCTGTGTGTATACAAGGATGTCGTCAAGGAAGACGACCATGAGCTGGTCCATGTAGGGGTGGAACACCCAGTTCATCAATGTGATGAATGTGGCAGGAGCATTCGTTAGCCCGAAGGGCATCACGAGATACTCGAAGTGTCCATAGCGTGTCTGGAACACGGTTTTTCCCATATCCTCCTCCGCAATATGGACTTGGTGAAACCTCAAACTCAGGTCCAGTTTTCTTAAGACGTGTGTCTCACATTTGGTCAAACAACTCCTCGGCCCGTGGCAACGGGTAATGGTTCTTCACCGTGATGTTGTTGGGTACATGGTAGTCCATGCACATCCGCTACTCTTCCGACTTCTTCTTGAAAAACAACACCGGCGCCGCGTATGGAGGCACCGACGGTCGGATGAAACCATCGTCCACTAACTCCCCCAGCTTCTTCTTGAGCTTTACAAGCTCCGCGTTGCTCATCAGGTTGTAAGTCCGCACCTTTGGTGACGACCCTAGCACCACTTCAATCTTGTGGTCGATGTTGCATCGCGGCGACATCCCCTTTGGCAACTCCTCTGGGGGAATGTGCTCAAACTCCTTGAGCACCTCCCTAAAACTGGGAGGCAACTCTAGAGCTCCCGTGCCTTCCGCTGGCTGTCCCTTCACTGCTTCAACCGCTGAAATCTGCTGCTCTATTACTTGTTGTGAATGTACCCAAGCCAGGTAGGCCTGGGCACCCTTGCGCTCGCACTGCTTCAACTACTACAAGTTGATGACGCACAGTTGCTTTCCCACATCCGCCACATCTGACTCCTTCCCCTCAACCTACTAAAACAGCAAAATGCGGCTCTTCATGCCCGCCTTCATGACCACCCGGTTGTACCTCCAATCCACCTCCGGATTCCAGGCATGCAACCAATCCAGACCGATCATGCAGCCGTAGTCATGTATAGGTTAAGTTTGAAAATCCATGTTGCACTCCAACTCACCCATGTGGACCTTGTGCTTAAAGAGAGGCCTGCCACACTCCACCACTCCGGACACCTACCGTGCCTGGGCCGACGTCCCGGGCTGTCGTACAAGCTCCAACCGCGCTGCCAACCTGTCGTTGAAGAAGCTGTAGATGGTATCGCCGTCCAGCCGACCACGTATCCTCTTTTGACCCTTAAAACTCCCCTCTAGAATCTCAAGAACCAGCTCCAGGGAAATCCCTGGAAATTTTCAGGTCTCATCTTCATTCCGCAACATCATTTGAGGTAGCTCCTTCATCAGCAAAAGCCTTTCAAGGCTAGTGCTCTCCCTTGCAGAAAAAATATTCACAATAGTAGATTGTTCTCTCCTCATTGCTGCTGCCCGTTTCCCTCCTGTGCCTTGGGCTTGGGGCAATCTCGCTTGCGATGACCCTCCTCACCACAAGCTCAGCACTTTCCTCTCGGTACTTGTTTTCCGCTTGCGCTCCGCTACCTGGATTGGATTGCATCCACCTCCATGGGCACAGCCTGAACTGGTTGCTCTACCTGTTGATGTGTTGTGTAGTTGTTCCAATGTACATTGTAGCTTATCACATTGATACGTTCCGCCACCGAAACTAGCTTCACGAAGGTCTGCAACCTGAGTACCGTGAGTGTATGTTGGACATGCGGCTTCAGGCCATCATGGTAGCAGTCGTGTGCCTCCACGTCCGAGAGGTCATCGATCTGTGCTGCCAAAGCCATGAAGCATGTGGTGTAGTCCTGGACTGATCTTCCTTGCTTGACATACGTGATTTTGTCACATGAAACTCAGTTGCTATTGAGGAGGTCAAAAAGTGCATGGAGCATCGTCACTAGCTGCTACCATGTCTCTGACTTCTCCATGAATGCCTGTGCACTGAGCTTTACTTTACGCCCTAGCGATAGAATCAACAGTGGCTGAAGTCGTTGCCCAGTCCCCAACCTATCCGACAACCCAGCGGCGTTCCGCCGGGATATTGGTAACCACAACTGCAACGCCATTCCCCGAAGCAGAGTATGTGAATACTCCACTATCGTGGCATCTTCTACCATGGGGACGCCCAACTCCGTGAAGTACTGGTTCACCATAAAGAGCCACTCCCATGCACTACCCTTGCTAGTGTAGAATTGGGCTCCATTGGCTTGGGCCCCTGAAAGGCAGAGGCGGATGCCAATGCAACACCCCCCGATGCACTCCTCCCTTGGCCAAGGTGCCTCACCTCAACCTCCACGCCTAGCTGCTGTTTTTCTTAGCACAACTCATTGAGGGCACGCTAGATCTCCTCCATGAGGAAAGCCTGGTCAAAGCTTGAGCTTTCTGGTCGCCTCACGCTATATTTCTGGGAGTGGAAGAGAGTTGCGAGAGACTCACTTTTGCGAAGGGAATAACACAATTTTGCATTATTTTTTTGGACATGGACATGAACTAATGAGTTATAAGAATAGTCACAAGCTTCCCAACACACCAAACCGTGTGGGATTCGGATCACTGTAGCTCCTGCTATGTCAGCCAAAGTGTGGTATCCCAATCCAGCCGCTCACTTGGCGGCGGGCACGATGTCTGTCCGCCGAGGCGCACTCACTCACCAAAGATCCATCAAAACACGTTTCCGGAGGCACATATGTCCCTACTTGTAGTGGCGGTGTCCCCTGTGATTTTTAGGTCCAGTTTGATGAGTTAATCATCGAGTTTGATGATGGAGATTGATGTGGTTCGAAACTTGTCTGCGGACCTGCAGTCGGAATTTCGACCAAGTCCCCAGTAACGAACTGTAGTACTGAGTTTTGGACTCCGAGCCAGGATTTTGGCTGTCCCTCAGTAATAACCTGCACTACTGGTTCCGGTGGATCTTATCCACCGGACGCCTTGACAGTTCTCCGGGGCTAAGTACCCAGATGGACATTTCTTACTCGTTCCGGTGGATTTTCCACCCGCAGTCGAACCGCGCCCGACTCCCTGAGCCGCCACGCACACCCCAACTTTGGAAGCCCATATCTCCATTGTTACTTCTTTGATTCCATTGAAACAACTTCCATTGGATTCAGCAACTTTAAAACTTTCAGAAAGTTTAATCCAATCTGGATTTGGAACATTCCACATGCAGATAGAGTAAACTACGAGGACTTTCCCCCTCCAGCAGCTTGTGGGCGCCTCTCGGCATCGCCTCGGGTATGCTTAGGGGCAACAATACAACATTCTCCCTCTTGCACCTTCCATGACTACTGCTCTTGCTTGCTCTCACTCATCTTCAACTTCACCCTCCAGCCCTTCAGAGCTGGTCATCCCATGTCCGGCCACGCTCATCACGTGGCGATCCACTGGTTGCTCTTTGGTCAAGCAATCTGCAAGCATGTGGCGCATGCTGCAGTGCTGCAGCACCACCTGTTCCTTCTCCACCATTTCTTGTGCGTAATGGTAACATACGTCGATGTGCTTCATCCTCCTCTGCTGCATCGGGTCGTTGGTCAGCAAGATAGCCTCGGTGTTTTCCTCTTGCACCATCGATGGCTCTTGCTACGCTACGCCCAGCTCCTCCAGTAACCTGCGAAGCCACACCGCCTCCTCGACCGCTTCGGCCAACGCGATGTACCCCAAATCTACTGTGGAGGTGGCAACACAGTCTTGCTTTCTGATCCACCACGAGACCGTTGCACTAACGAGGAAGAACACATAGCTGGATGTGGACATCCACTTGTCCACATCACCAGCATAGTTTGCATGAATGTAGTAGACCAGACGCAAAGGGTC
Source organism: Penium margaritaceum (assembly GCA_023375785.1). Lineage (NCBI taxonomy): Eukaryota > Viridiplantae > Streptophyta > Zygnematophyceae > Desmidiales > Peniaceae > Penium > Penium margaritaceum. The sequence continues at coordinate 17,911 of SZWC01012238.1, read as the reverse complement.
CAACCGTCCTTTGCCGTTAAACCTCAGGAACGGGTTTCGTGTCGCCTGATGGTAGCAGAGGATGCGCTTGACCGCCTTCGAGTGTAGTGGTCTTGGATCGGCCAAATACCTGCTCACTTGGCCCACCCCATTGGCCAAGTCTGGTCGAGTCAGCACCATGGCATATATGAGGCTGCCGATCACCGATTGGTAGGACACCCCTGCCATATCCTCTTGATCTTCTTTTGTTTGTGGCTCCATTGCCCCACTCACCACAGGTCGTGGAGACCGGACTGCCAACTGGTTTGCGGTCCTCCATGTTGTACCGCTTTAGCACCTTGGCCATGTATTTGGCCTGCCTCAACTCAAGTGTCCGCACCCTCCGGCTCTGTGTAGTGCTCACCCGGAGGTAGTACTCCAGCTCCCCCATGTCCGACATCTGTTGCTCCGCTGCTCTTTAAGCCGCAAAAGGCCAGGCAGATCTGTCAAGCACAAAATCAGGTCGCCGCAGTCTTCACCTGTTCCTACCACTCATTGCTATCTTCACTAGCTCCATTCACCATTGTTGTGGCATGTTCTGTGACCTTATGGACGGTGGAGATGCACCTGTACAAGGTTGTCGCCTTTGAGTTAAGTCGTCAGATGTCCCTCCAGCATCACTACACTTTGATACCATGTGTTACACTGGGTGAGGTGTAGGTGATTCACGAGGAGAAGATGCAGAGAAAAAGACGACTCAAGGAATAAGGACATTTGGATAACTTGTAATGAGTTGTAATCTTCCTTCAATGACACGTATCAGAATCTTCGGTTGTACATGTGCGAGAGCAGGAAAAAGAATGAGGCATACATGGAATCGTAGGTTCTCCAGTCAAGCGATGCATACGTTGCCGTCTCATGAGAGGCTACTCTAAGAAAATCTGATGAAATGCAGGGAGGGGGTTGAGAATATTGAGGCATGTCTTTGTAAAAGTCAAGCATCATCGCGAAGTCGACCAAAACATTAGTGAAACTTCAATACAGTTCATGATGGTTAAGTCGAGACTTCGGGGAACTGGTAAAAAACGTAAAAAATGTATAAAACAGAACATCTGAGGTCAGGGCAATGGACCAAAATTCCCTCGGCCAGAGGCCATAAAAATCCAAAGGTGAGTATGTGGTGGGCCATGAATGCAAGTACAGGATTGCCTGCACGTGGAGTTTTAGGGACTTTTATACATCAGGGATGTAACAGATGCCACGGTAGTGGGACACGTATCGCCTCTAATGTTTTACAGTTTGACGTCAAGCAGCACATTCAGCTTCGACTTGTAATCAGTCCACAGTTGATGTGGTGGCTGAAAATTGCACCGTCCGAGATCATATTCCTGTGATTGCAGAGTGAACCCAAGTACAATGCCAGGTTACTCAATGAACCTCGTCGTCCTCACCTTTCAACTCTTGTTGGGAAGCATTTTCAAGCATGGCAAGAAAGCACTGAAGTCATTAGTAGTAGCTCCTCTTGCTGTGGTGGTTTGTCTCGCATAAAGGAAATGTTTGGTATTGTGTGGATTTAGCCAGGCCATGCAACACGGTTACATGTTGACCTGTAACTTAGTCCATTTCCCACTTGCTAGGAAATGGGGCAGCATTCTTGGAAGATGATTTCAGCTTTTCCTTTGCTCCCCCTGGAACAAAGGTTACAGTGAGGAACCTTATGTGTGTTTTCCTTTCTTTCATTGCAATCAAGAGCACAAGAAAACCATAACTTTGTATTGGAGGTGGCTGTGGGGACCTTGCATGGTAATGGATCACCACATTGATGCTCGCAATGTAGTTTTGGGGATAAAAAATTGCTTTTGCTACGCAAACCTGTTCCTTGTTTTTATTTCAGGAGGTGTTCAATAGCAGTTGCTGGAAATAAGCAACAGAGGAGGAGCCAGTCCCGGATAAGTATGTGAGGAAATCATCTTGAGGGACTACGCATCATCAAATCTGTGGTTGACCTTAGGTTATGAGCCGAGTCGGGTATCATCCTACTCCACACTTCCTGCTTTCGGAAGCCCTGATTGCAATATGTCAATCTGATCCATGATTAAGGACTGAAGACTGCCACCATACTATCAGTCCTTCACTATCCACATGATGGTTTTTCAGTTGAATTTGAAGCCATAGACATTCACAGAGGATTGCCGGTGGCCACTTGAAGTGTTCTCTCTTTTGGCAATGGCATTGATGGCATTCACTGCTATCCTACAAAGTGCAGTGAGTGGCAATGAAATTGAGCGCCGTCTCATCCAATGACTATGAATCCCTCATTGTCCATGTAATGCACGCATGGTTGTCATGTAGCAACTATCGTCTCTCTCATCATAATTGCCCAAATGTACAACGTCCTACAACACCTGAAGAAGGCGTTCTAAGATATTGGCACATAGGTGGCTGAAGAGGATGGGAGAGGGAGATGAGAGGAAGAGTTGTGGTAGGATTTGGTGCGGGTTGGGGGGTGAGGGGGGAGGGGGGGTGTGGGGGGTTGGTGCAGGAGAATATTTCTTTGGAGAAGGAGGGAAAATCGGTCTAGATAGTGGCCAACATCTTCTTGGTAGGTCTAGGGGGGAGAAAGAGGGCATGATCAAGGGGGCAATCCTGACATCTTTGTGCATCAAATTGTATGAAGACGGAAGAAGCAATGAAATGAAAATGACAATAACTAATGTCCGTGGTAGTGGATCAAATTGCCTTTCTTCCCTTCCGTCCCCATCTTTCACTCTCCCCCCTCCCGCCGCCTTCTCCAAATCCCTCCGACGCCTTTCATCCTTACATCATCTCCATCGAACTCAGTAATCCATTCCCGTCACACAGTTATTGGTTGTTGCACGGATGTCACCGCCATGGTTTGACTGGCTTCCCCTCCCCCCCCCCCCCCCCCCCTCACGCATTCTAAGTACCCTGTCTCTCTGTCTGCATCCACAGCCAGATATTGTTGTTAAGTTATCTCCTGCAATGCCTAGAAAACATCCTGTCCATAGAGCATACTGACTCTTACCCCATGAAGAAGATTATGACAAGGAATAGATGCCGAGCTCCAACCATGCGCTGACTCCACAGTGGTCTATTCGATTAGAATTCTTAGATCTCACTTGAGTAACCCGGGGTCATGTCTTGACAACAGAATTTTGTTGCTAGCTGTTTCCTCACCATTTTGTTGGATTTTGTGCAAGCATGGCGGCAAAAATGGGTTTATTCAGGTTCCAATAAAAGACCTCCCATGTTAGAATCACCCAAAAACAAACATAGGATGAAACCATGCTCGTTGAAAACCGTGTCATTAGTGTTCTCATCAAATTTTGTTATGCGTCATCAAGCTTCTCACTCTTTGTCGCCCTTTTTCGTTCACCTGTGTCCTTCAACTCAGCATCGCACCACAAAGAATGTTGCACTATGCCATGCCATGTGTTGTAATGAGATCCAAATCATCCCATCCTGACAATGTGGAGCTATTGTTGCACTTGCTATCATCATTATCGTCTGTGTATGATTTGCTACACAGACAACGATGACAACAGATGGGAAGGCGTGGAACGAGCACATGCTCTTTCGTGCTCAAGGTCAATGCAGGAGCGGCAATGGCAGTATGGGTAGTAGATGTGGTTGCACTGTATGGGCAGCCGGTTGTGGTGATGTGCTTGTGTGTGGCAATCTACAAGCACATCAATGCAAACCTGCTCACTGCGCCACCACAGCGCTGCCTATGCTGAATTCTAATGCCTTTTTCACAATCGTTGGGAACTTCTTGACATGCTTTCGGATTGCAAGGGTGGCAATGGAATTGATGGAGGCAGCATATTTCCAAAACGGTGCCTGCGTCCCTCCATACTTAGTATGTAGTCTTCCCCCATGTTTTCCTCCCGAACTCCCATGACGAATCTGCTTCCTGATTCATTTTTCAAGTGACTGGCATTGACTATGAAATCCTGATGTTTCCATGAATTTTTGAACCATAGATGTGTTCATGTACGAAAGTTTGCCAATTGATTATTATGAATGGACGGATGTGCAAACTTGAATCATAATTTTGACGAGGTCACTCTTTAGAATCATAGGTCATTATTCCGAAGGGGATGCAAGGCATTTTCAATGTTTTCATGGAGCTCAACAGGCGTGAACCCTTTAGGGAAATATGGGTTTTGAAATTCAAAGCACACTGTTTGCAATAGTGTTTAATAGACATGGAATCCTCCTGACGCTATGGTGGGTATTTTTTATTAAATGCATGACACAAGGCATTGCATGCACCATTATGCAACCTTCGGAGTGAAGCCAGTTTACCTTGAATGACACGTCATCAACTATCTTGATTTATTCAAATAAATTTCATGAAAACAGAACATAAAATGTTAATTCATGAATATCTTTATGAATCTGCAATCGGTCAAGACCGTTGATATTCTTCGCCTTCTCCACCTGTTCAACATCTCTCATGTTCGAGGAAGTTGTAGACGCTGCAACAAAGAAGATGATGAATTTGAGATCGTATTCAATTCTTTCATAGGTTTTTAAAGCCAAATATGGCAAGGTTGAAACGTGCTTTTGAATCTGGGGGGTCATTGTGATGGCTTCGTAGTTTAGGTGTTGGCCACCGACTGTTCTGGAGACTTTGTAAAATGACGAAGGAAAATTGGCCTTGAGTTTGACAGCTCATGCAGAAGAGTCAGCCTCGACTTTAAATATTTTGACGTGGCGGTTTCCAGCCCAGGATTCTCACCGTCCCAAAGAATCTTCTTCCCGCGATTACGGAGTGAACACGAGTGCGGAACGATTGTCCCCGAGCCTCGTCGGCCTCTGGGTGGTCTCACACCGGTTCGTAGCAACTCCGCCACGTATCCGCACGTGTCCGCCATGTCTACAACTTCCATGTGGCGGATGGTTAGGGTATTGCTAGCTAGGTGCTCTCACATCGGACGGCCTAGCAACTGCACCATGCGAGAGTTGCCGACAGTCGGCGTTTCTGTGCACGACAACACTTTTTGTTCAGTTTTCGCGAGTCCGGCATGCAAGAAAGTCTGTCTCAACTCCTCGCTACGTGAGCGACGACGGCAGCAGGACCGAGCAACTCGGGAGTTGCTGCCGAGTTGCTACAGCTCCAAGGTTGTAGCAACCCCTAGCAACTCCGGGTCGCCTCGCCAAAAGTTCGCGGCCCTCTTTGCGGTCAGCGACGACTTGAGCTCGAGTTGAGCATGATCGCTCCCAGGGTGTCCTGCACATCCACCAGAATGCCTATGTGCAGACTCTGTCCATCCGCTTTGCGGAGGACCTGCAACTCGTGCCGAACACATCTTCACCCATGTCACCTGATGACCAAGTGAAGGTGAAGAGTCCTGACCTAGCTGTTGAGGGAGAGCCAATTAACGTGAC
>SZWC01012237.1:61328-71852 GCA_023375785.1 Penium margaritaceum | reverse complement strand
ACATATACATGCAGTCGTTTATGAATCTTAAAAAATGACATTTGAGTCATTTTTATAATATCTATTCAATCTATGTAGTATTTTCTTAACATTGACATGATCCAACTGTTGTGATTTGTGACGTTCGTGTACAGTTTATCGTGACCACTCGACCGTGTCCATACTCGTGCAGATCCCTGAGGCGGGCCTTGGTGACACCGGTGCGACGACTGGCGGCAGACTACCGTTCCAGAGCCGCAGATGCTGCCGGGACTCTCTGTTGCCCTTTCTACAGCTTGTAGGCGTCTTTCGGCGGACTGGCCATGAGCCCTATTTGCATGTTTTTGCATTGTATGTCCACCGACTGATGATGGATGCATGCATGTGACCAGTCGTAGCGTCCCTCTTTTGATTCTGCACGTCTAGGTTCAGATGGCGTAGCATTCTGACATGTGTGCGCAGAGTTACGGCCAAAACAGTGGTTTTGGGCCGGTTTTAGGACAGCTCCTGGACTGCCGCGTGCGACACCCGCCGTGCGCCACGGCAGGTATTTATGCCTTGGACTTGTCATTTGTTATCTCTCTCTGCATATGCTATTGAAGAATTCTGACACTTTGTCTTGTGTCTCCTAGCCAAACCCTTGCTGTTGTGTGCACGACTTGTGATTGTCGTGACGGTCTGACCAGGCACTGACGCCTAGTCAGCGACTGTGTTGCTAGGAAGCTTCCACGCATTTTCTCATGGTATCAGAGCAGTGAGACAGTTCTCACTGAGCTGCGCAGCAGAGACGCAGCAGAGACGCAGTAGAGCAGCAGCAGTGAGAGTCACCGTTGTAGCATATTTCTTAGGGCCTTTCGGAGACAGCCGGTTGCCGTCGGCGCAGCCCTCACCCACCACGTGAGATCGCAGCAGCGCTGTTGCCACCGTGCCAGCTGCAGCAGAAGAGGCAGCAACAGCAACAGCGGTGCGTGGCGGCTGTAGTGAGCGTACCCGCCATCCACAGTCGCATTGGCAGCAGTAGCAACGGCGGCTGCAATAGCGCACCAGCAGCGGCGGCAACAGTAGCGCAATAGCAGCAGCGGCAGGTGCGGCGACAACAACAGGCGAGCAGCGGCAGCACCAGAAGCAGCAGCACAGCAGTGGCTAAGTAGCAGCGCACGGCGGCGGCAGCGAGCAACAGCCGTAGCGCGTAGCAGCAGCAGCAGCAGCGCAGCCGTTGCTGCCACCGCTGCATACGCAGCTACACAGCTGCTGCTGCAGATGATAGCACAGCTGTAGCAGCAACTGAGCGGAAGCTACTGCGTAGCTTCCGCGCATCTTTCGTGCAGCCGCTGCGGAGTGGCTGCACGCTCGCAAAGAGTCACAAAAAAAGATAAAAAAGGAGAGGGGAGGCGAGCTGATGCCAGCAATTTTGCTTGCTGACATCATCAGGTCGTGCTGACGTCAGCAACCACCTGCTGACGTTAGCACCATACTTTTTGTATGGCCGGACAGTCAAAAGTTGCTAGTGTCTCAACTCCTTGAGAAACGGTGATGGTTTTGAAATCCAACAAACTTGACATGTCGCCCCATACTGAGCGGTGACATGAGCCTGTCCGACAGCAAGGAGAAGGGACCAGGCGACCCCTCCTCCTCTTCGTCTGGTGTACTGAGTCCACGCTCACAGGCCATTGAGGACCTGCGAAGCCAACAGGATGAGATGCGTCGCCTCCAGAGAGAGCAGACTGACGCTATCCGCACGCTGACTGAGCTTCTGCGTGCTCAGTCCACGACTCCTCAGCGGGCTTCTGAGGGAGCTGCGGGCGTCGCGGTCTCTACCCAGCAGTCGGCTCAGGCACCCGTGACAGGCGCTCCACCTATCTCACCACCTGCTGATCTCCTTGATGATGAGCCACTCATGCCAGGCATTACGGATGATTCCTCGGCTCAGGAGATTCGAGTTCTTTAGGAGCGCCTCCGTCAGCTGCAGACGGGCACCCGCCCTCCTCCGTTTTCTCCAATACGATCGTCACCTGACTACCCCGGTGACCATCCTCTTCCAGGAGTCTTTCCCGTCTCTCATCCTACTCAGCCTGTGGTTGCTCTCCCCACTGAGCGACAGCCCAAGGATTTTGAGGCACCACCTCCACGGTACATCAGTGAGGATGGCTTCGACTATTGAGAGATCCTGTTTCAGGTGTGGGCTACTTCTGAGGGAGTGTGGCCTTACTACCACAACCCGTACCAGCCTAGAGACCCAGCACAGGTACTGACAGCAGCCCGGGCCATGCGCGGACTCCTCTACGCCATGCCACGTGAGACCGTCGTCGACTTCCGCCCCTTCCTTGGCGAGGCTGGCACAGGCACCTGCGCCGATCCCCGTGGAGGTTGGGATCTGGCCTTATCTCTGCTGGCCGCAGAGACACACGCCGCTCGTGCATCACACATTCGTGCTTTCCATTCGCTCCGTGAGGGGCCTGCTGAGCCTGCAGCGGATTACTGGTGACGCGCCATGTGCATCTACACGCGCTCAAGGACCTCAGGAGGCACACAGTTGTGGGTGCTTCGTACGATTATGCTGGGAGTTTGCCTCGAGTACACCGACATCTTCACACGGTACAGCGACACTGTCCTTGAGCCCTTCTCAGCCACTCTCCAGGTGCTTCCTTGGGCGCATCAACTCTTCCTTCAGGCGACCTCAGCCCGCGAGGCAGCCGTAGCCCATCAGGAGACTTCCCTCACTACAGCAGCCATTGCATCACCACCATCTTCCCTCCTACAGTCTCCCTCTTCCTCCATCACTTCCTTATCTTCCTCTTCCTCTTCGACCCTGTCTACACCCACGCAGACACAGGGCGTTGCAGCAGCCGCCTAAGGGAAGAAGAAGAATAGGAAGCGTGGATCAGGTCAGCAGCAGTTGTCATCCAGTGGTAGCAGTGGCCGTTCAGTGCACTGCTACAATTGTGGAGGTGCCCATCGCTACACCGAGTGCCAGCAGCCGCTTGACTGGGCGCGGATCACTCGTGGGCTCCAGGCTGCTCATGCTCTCCGTTCAACGTCTGGCACGTCACCCGCACCCTCCTCCGGACGCGCGGCAGCCACGACTGCAGCTGTTCCTGCCTCCTCACCGGCGAGCAGCAGCGATCCGGACCCGCGCGATCGCACCATCGTCGGGCTTCGCCACCTTCTGGCGCTCCGCTTTCAGGGAGATGCGAGTGTGTTGTCATCGTTGGGTGGTTCACGGACTGCTTGTTTGTCCGTTCCCGTGGCTCGTGACGATGCGTGTGGGGGAGCATAGTCTGCATGTGATGATGATGGGCCTGACTGCACCGAGTGGATTCATAAGTCTCATCTTTGTGTTGTGCGTCGTTCCTCCCCACTGACGGCTCAGCGTCCCTCTGATGCCGAGTGTTCCATTGCTCGTTGTACATTGACGTCCACCAGCCGTGACTCCGGTGGCACTTTGATCATCGATTCTGGTGCCACCCATCACATGACGTGTCGTTGTAGTGACTTTGTTGTTCTCGGTCCTGTCACGTCTGTCTGTTCCGTTTGTACAGGGTCTGGTCAGTCCTTGCCAGTCCATGGTGTTGGGGTTGTATACTTCAACGGTCCGTCTGGCCCCTTGTAGCTTTCCGACGTGTTGTTTGTGCCTGATGTTGAGCTCAACCTGCTCTCTGTGCGTGCCTGCACCTTGATGGGTCTATCTGTGGAGCATAGCGTTGACTGAGCGACTGTGAGTGCTACTGACACCTATTGTGTCGTCTTGCATGCTTCAGTCATAGATGATCTGTATCGCATCGCTCGGCCCTCCTCCCCTTGCTCTTCCTCTTCCTCTTCCTCTGGTCATGTCTTTGTCACTGGTGTTCTATCTCCAGAACACCAGAGGTTGCTTCATCGCCGTCTGTGTCACGTTAGCTCCGACACTGTGTCGAAGCTCATTCGGACACAGCCCGCTCTCGGTCTTGACGTGGCTTCTTTCGAGAAGCCACCCAAGACTGACTGTCTTTTTTGCACTCAGGGGAAGATGCACCGGTGCACCTACCCTGACTCTCGTTCCCGAGTGCTTCGGCCTCTCGAGCTGGTTCACTCAGACCTTCTCGGCCCTCTCCCGATCGCGTACCTTTCCGAGAGGGGCCAGTATGTTTTGACTCTGACTGATTTTTTTCCCGGATGCGGTGGGTCTACAGCCTGCGTCAGAAGAGCGACGCCGCCCTTGCAGTTCGATTCTGGCTAGTGATGGCTGAGCGTCAGTCCCGCCACACGCTACATACCTTCCGCTCGGATCAAGGCTACGAGTTCCTTGGTGAGATGGACTCCTTCTTTGCTGAGCACGGGATTTTTCACCAGGTCTCCGCTCCCGCTACCCCCCAGCAGAACGGTGTATCTGATCGTTGGAACCGCACTATGGAGGATGCGGTTCGCGTCATGCGGTCTGAGTGCGGTCTCCCGGAGTCTTTTGTCTTTGAGGGTTTTGCCTACATGACTTGGGTCTGGAACCGCCTCCCGCACGGTCCACTTCCGGACCACATCACACCGTACGAGCTCTGGTTTGGACACCGTGCTGACCTTCGTCTCGCTCGCGTCTGGGGCTCCCTGGCCTCCGTGTGGTACACCGAGGACCAGCAGGGGTCCAAGGACTCACCTCGGGGCCGCTTGTCTGTCTTCATAGACATTCCCCCGCGGTTGAAGGCCTGGCGCTTCTCGGACCCTACTCGTCGTCGCGTCATTGAGTCCCGCAACGCGCTGTTTTTTGAGTCTCTCACTTACCGAGACTTGACTTCGATCAGAGCGCTCTCCGCCACCCATGTTCCGTCCTGTGAGGGTTCTTGATGGATGCGGGAGACTTCCACGCTGGTGAGCATCCATCATCAGGCAGATGTGTCCGCTCGAGCCCCCTCTTGGTCTCCGGCCCTTGATGATCCGGCGATCATTGCCGTTGGTCGAGAGATTTTGCCTGTCCAGCCTGTTTCACACCCCACAGGTACCTCTGTTCCCACGACTTCCACGCCTCCTTCTGCACCAGCACCTGCTTCTGCTGGCACCCCTCTTTCTGTCTCTGATCCAGCCTCGCCCACTCCCGTTCCTACGTTGGCTGGTACTCCTGCCTCAGTGTCAGGTCCAGTCTTTCCTACCCCAGCTGTCACACCCAGCCCCGTGTTCCCCACACACGCATCTCCTCACACGGCATCTCCGGTTGCCTCGTATCAGCCCTCACCAGCTGCGGTCACATCTGTCCCTGAGCTTGAGGTGCGTCCTTCGACCTCAGGTTACTCCCGTGAGCCCGGTGGCCGTCTTCGACCACTGGATTCCGGAGCTCAGCGAGCGTCGGGCCCCGGACTCAGGCGCTCCTCTCGCAGCATCGCGAGTGGTGACCCNTGCCTCAGTGTCAGGTCCAGTCTTGCCTGCCCCAGCTGTCACATCCCGCCCCGTGTTCCCCACACACGCATCTCCTCGCACAGCATCTCCGGTTGCCTCATATCAGCCCTCACCAGCTGCGGTCACATCTGTCCCTGAGCTTGAGGTGCGTCCTTCGACCTCAGGTTACTCCCGTGAGCCCGGTGGCCGTCTTCGACCACTGGATTCCGGAGCTCAGCGAGCGTCGGGCCCCGGACTCAGGCGCTCCTCTCGCAGCATCGCGAGTGGTGACCCTGGCACAAAGGCCCTAGGCTTGAGTGTCCGTAGTGAGCTCACATAGGTACATCCAGCATGCCCCGTAGGGAACAACCTCGTCACTCGCGAGTTCCATATCGCCTGTGACGCAAGAGCTGATCTCGTGGTCGTCAGGCCCGGCACTGAGTCGTGTGCACTTGCCACGCAGAGTTCTCCCTCTATGGCGCCCGACCCGGGCACACTGAGGGAGGCTCTCTCATCACTGGATACTGACGCTTGGCGTGCTGCCTGCAAGGATGAGCTTCGCGCTATCCGAGAGCACAGAGTCTACGAGCTTGTCGACCTTCCTCCTGGGAGGAAGGCTTTTCAGGTCAAGTGGGTTTTTTGAAAGAAGGTGAAGCCGGATGGCTCACTGGAACGCTACAAGGCCCGCTTGGTCGTCAAGGGGTACTCTCAGATTGAGGGAGTCAATTACACTGACACTTTTGCCCCTGTCGGCCGCATGACCTCAGCTCGAGCTCTGTTCGGTGTAGTGGCTCACCATGATTGAGAACTATACCAGATGGACGTGAACAATGCGTTCCTCCATGGCTCTGTGGATGAGGAGATTTACGTGGCTCAGTCACCGGGCTTTGAGGATGGTGACAAGATCTGGCGCTTGCGCAAGTCCTTGTACGGCCTAAAGCAGTCTCCGCGGTGTTGGAACCGGGAGATCACCGGTACTTTGACTCGTGTAGGATACGTGCAGAGTGAGGCAGACCCCTCTCTGTTCATCCTACTGACACCCGAGCAATTCACCGCCATCCTGGTCTATGTCGAAAACCTTCTGATCGCGTCTCCATCCCTAAAGGCCGTGAAGGAGGCTAAGGCTGTCCTGTAGACTGCCTACAGGATGAAGGACCTCGGCCTGCATCGGTGTTTCTTGGTATGGAGATCGTGCGAGATCACAGATATCGGACACTGTTGTTGCATCAGGCCCGATACGCACGAGTTGTGGGGGAGCGCTTTAGCGATCTCCTCGGTGCAGTCCCCTCCGCTTCCACACCTGTCACACCTCATGCGCAGGATGCCTTGAAGGTGGATGATCCTACACAGCTGGGGGAGACTGTGGACATGACCTTGTACCTCCGTCTCATCGGATCTCTGATGTACCTAGCCACTACCACGCGTCCTGACAACACGTTCGCCGTCAACCTCCTCGCTCAGATCTCGCAGGCTCCACGTGCGAGAGCCCTTCATGCGGCTATGCGAGTGGTACGGTATGTGGTCTCCACGCCGTACCTCGGACTCTGTTTTCGTTGACAGTGTTCGGTGGTCTTTGACGGCTACATTGACAGTGACTGGGCTTGGAGCCCAGATGGGCGCAACCGTACTGGCTACGTGTTTCTGCTCGGTGGTACCGCTCTGTCTTGGCGAAGCGAGAAGTAGGGCTGCATCACACGTAGCTCGTCGGAGACAGAGTACGTTGCTTTGGGCGTATGGACTGCTGAGGCACTATGGCTGCAGCGCTTGTTGCTTGAGCTTGGGCAGTCAGTTACCGCCATTGTGTTGCATTGCGACAACCAGAGTGCTCTCGCCATTGCGGAGAACTCTGGTGTTTTTCATGCTCGCACAAAGCACATTGCGGTTGAGCATCACTTTGTTTGTGATCTGGTTGAGCGACGCGTGATCTCCGTCATGTGGGTTGGCACTTACATGCAGCGTGCTGATTTCTTGACGAAGGCACTAGCTCGCGGAAAGTTCCTGGTGGCCATTCGTTCTGTTGGGCTTCGCCCCATGCCTGAGGATGGTTGAGTGTGGGATATGCGTCTGTGCCTCATCCGTTTGTGTCACTCACTATTGTGTTTGTACCAGTGTTGCACGTGTATGGACATGCGTACCATCGGGTCATGGGGGAGTGTTGTGATTTGTGACGGTCGTGTACAGTTTACTGTGACCACTCGGCCGTGTCCATACTCGTGCAGATCCCTAAGGCGGGCCTTGGTGACACCGGCGCGATGACTGGCGGCAGACTACCGGCCTGGAGCTGGCCGACTACCGTTCCAGAGCCCCAGATGCTGCCGGGACTCTCTGTTGTCCTTTCTACAGCTTGCAGGCGTCTTTCGGCGGACTGGCCATGAGCCCTATTTGCATGTTTTTGCATTGTATGTCCACCGTCTAATGATGGATGCATGCATGTGACCAGTTGTAGCATCCGTCGTTTGATTCTGCATGTCTAGGTTCAGACGGCGTTGCATTCTGACATGTGTGCGCAGAGTTACAGCCAAAACAGTGGTTTTGGGCCGGTTTTAGGACAGCTCTTGGACTGCCGCGTGCGACACCCGCCGTGCGCCACGGCAGGTATTTATGCCTTGGACTTGTGTCTCCTAGCCAAACTCTTGCCGTTGTGTGCACGACCTGTGACTGTCGTGACGGTCTGACCAGGCATTGACGCCTTGTCAGCGGCTGTGTTGCTAGGAAGCTTCCACGCATTTTCTCACCAACCATCCAATAACAATGATTTTTTGTGATTACGCGTGTGACAAAAAAATCATTTGAAAGAAGGTGAATAATTCGTCACAAATTATAAGTCAAATCATGTTTCAAAACATGTCTCCTTTCTCAAGCACATTGATTTACCAATTCAGTTTTGGTGTAGTGTAACCTTGGATCCAGGTTTGTAGGCTCAGCTGTTTTGGAGCGTGTAGCAGTTAGTTCCTGGCTAGTTCCTCTCGCGTCCGGAGAGTGAGGTGGTCAATTGAACTCGTCTCGTTGACCAGTCTGGCGCGTGTGAGAGAAACTAAGCTATCACGTCTTTAAAATTCGACCCTGTCGGATATTCTTGTGTGATTTCGTATGTCCTACTTGGAAACAAAGTACGGTTCACAGATTGCAGGTTGGCGGACGTCCCCGAAACAGGTCCACGAACCGATAACAATAGGTTACTACGTAACCCAAAAAAGGCTCATCGCTCTATCGCGATGAAGTTTGGATACATGGTGTTGAACGCGAGGACACTGGCCGAATTACTGAGCGCTCCGAGTCAATGAAGGCAGTGGAGCATTTCTCCAAAACACATAACAAAATCTTTTTCTTTGTCTTCAACAAGGATGATTGTTGATGCTGCTGCAAAGACCGGATAAATGACCTAGTCCATAGGTGCAATAGTCCTTGACCAGAGTGTTGTGATTTGTGACGATCCTGTCAACCTGTACAGCTTACTGTGACCACTCGGCCGTGTCCATATTCGTGCAGATCCTTGATGCGGACCCTGGCGGTACCTGTGCATCATCTGGTGGCGGACTACCAGCTTGGAGCTGACCGACGAATGTTCCAGAGCTCTGGAGGCTACCCGGGACCTCATGCAGTCTTTTGTGCAGTACGCATGAGTTTATCAGTGGATTTACCGTTGGCCTGATTTGCATGTTTTTGCATTGTGTTTTCACCGTTTGATGCTAGATGCATGCATGTGACAAGTCGTAGTGTACGACTTATGGTCCTGCACGTCTAGGTTTAGACGACGTAGCGTTCTGACATGTCTACGCAGAGTTTCGGCCAAAACAATAGTTTTGGGCCGGTTTTAGGACACATCTTGCACTGCTGCGCACGACACCCGCCGTGCACCGCGGTAGGTACTTATGCCATGTACATTTGTCATTTCTCTCTGCAAATGCTATTGAAGCATTTTGACACTTTGCCTTGTGTCTCATAGCCAGACCCTTGCTGTTGTGTGCACGAATTGTGACTGTCGTCATCATCTGACCTGGCACTGATGCCTAGTTTGCGGCTGTGTCGTTAGGAAGCTTCCACGCATCGTCTCATGGTATCAAAGCAGTGAGACAGTTCTCACTGAGCTGTGTAGCAGCGACGCAACAGAGTAGCAGCAATGAGAGTCACCGCTGCAGCAGACCCACAAGGACATTACGACGGCAGCCGACTGCCGTCGACGTCGCTCACCATCATCACGTTAGATTGCATCAGCAGCAGCCGCTAGCTGCAGCAGGCGACAGCTGCAGCAGGCTGCCAAAATTGGCACATGGAGCAGCAGCAACATTGAGTAGTAGCAGCAGCAATGCAGCAGAGTAGCCGCATAGCAGCAGCGTAGCAGTAGCGGCAGCAGCAGTGGCGGCAGCAGCTCAGCAGCAGCGCAGTAGTAGCGCAGCAGCAGCGTGCGGCGGTGGTAGCAGCGCGTACCAGCCGTAGCGCGCAGCAACAACAGCAACAGCACGCAGCTGCTGCCACGGCTGCGCACGCAGCGGCGCGGCTGTTGTTGTAGCTGACGACGTAGCAGCAGCAGAAACTGAGCGGAAGCTACTGCGCAACTTCCGCGCAGCTTTCGCGCGACTGCTGCGGAGCGGTCGCCTGCTCGCGTAGCAACCGCGAGGGTTGACAAAAAAATGTAAGGAGGGGAGCTGACATTAGCATCTTTCCTTGCTGACATCATCAGGTCATGCTGACGCCAGCAAGGTCTTGCTGATGTCAGCACTTTCCTTAGTGAAATTTTTGGTCGGAGAGTCAAAAGTTGCCAGCGTTTCAACTATTCGAGAAACCCTAACATTTTCACAATTCGACCACGTTGACGTCTCTGCCCATAATGAGCGATGACATGACTCCATCCGGTGGTAAGGGGAAAAGGGTACGAGATCCCTCTTCCTCCTCCTCAGGGGTTATGGGGCCACGTTCGCAGGCTATTAAGGACCTACGGAGCCGGCAGCACGAGATGTGTTACGTGTAACGGGAGTAGACTGATGCCCTTCGTACCCTCACCGAGCTTCTTCGGGGTCATTCCACGACCCCAGGACAGACCTCTAAGGGAGCGGCCGATGCCGCACCCTCTTCACAGCAGTCAGCTCCAGCACCGGAGACAGGAGCTGGAGCCGACCACCTCTTGATCCTTGGGATGAGGATCCAGATATGCCAGGCATGGAGGGCGACTCCCCCAACCGCAAGATGCGTGTGCTACAGGACCGTCTC
>SZWC01012236.1:73868-86094 GCA_023375785.1 Penium margaritaceum | reverse complement strand
GGGAGAGAGAGAGAGAGAGAGAGAGAGAGAGAAGAGAGAGTGAGAGAAAAGAGTGCACAGAGATTGGAGAGAGAGAGAGATAGAGAGAGTAGAGAGCAGAGAGAGGGAGAGAGAGCAAAGAGAGTAGGGAGAGTGGAGAGAGAGAGTAGAGAGAGGGAGAGAAAGAGAGAGAGACAGAGAGAGAGAGAGAGCAAAGAGTGCGGAGAGATGGATAGGAGAAGGTGGGAGGGAGGGAGGGAGGAGAGGGAGAGGGATATTGGAGAATGAGAGCTGAGTGGGGTGTGAGATAGAGGCAGGGGGAGAGGATGGGAGGGAGAGTGAGTAGAGAGTGAGAGAGGGAGCGGGGAGGGAGAGAGAGCAGGGAGAAACAGACGGAGAAAGGGGCGTGAATAGAGAGAGAGAGAGAGTGAGCAGAAAAACAGGCCGGGAAAAGATCTAGTGGGGGGGTCATAGAGCGTAGGAAAGGCAAGGCCACACACTCGCAAAGACCAATAGGTCGTTTGAGGGGCAGGCGGCACCGAGCTTAGAGATCTGAGCAAAAAGGGACAGCGTGGGGGGAGGGGGGTCAGCCAGGGGGCACATGTAGCAAGGGGGGAGGTGGGAGGGCAGAGGCAGAGAGTTCAGAGGCTAGAGCCCGGGGGATGCTAGAGCTCGGAACCACCGGCATAGGCTAGACGTGGCCTAGAGCCAAGAGCCAAGGGCCGAGAGCGCAGACCTACAGCTATTGCTAGAGCTACATGTAGAGCCGGTAGCACAGATCCATGGGGTTAGGGACGGAGGACCGGGAGCCGGGACCGAAGGCCAAGCCAAGGGTAGAGCCAAGAGGCCGAGGGCTGAGGGCGGGGCGAGAGATGGCCCAAAGTAGAAAGAGGGGAAAGATGAACCTACAAGGAAAAACAAAACAAGCAAGGTTTAGGCAAAGGAAACAAGCAAAAAAGAGAGGGAAAAAAGGAAGGAGTCATGATGAAGCAAGGCAAGGACAAAAATGGAAGGAGAAAGGAAAACGGGACAAGGTAGAGGTGGGCTGGGGATTGGAACGATACGGAAGCCCCGAGAGGAGCAGACCTGGCGAGGAGCATGCCGACACAGGCACGACAACAGCAATGGCCATGGAAGAGGGCAGCTAGGACAAACAAAGGCCACGGCCGGGACAATGAGGACGGCTGGGGCGGCGAAGACAGGGAACCGCGTCAGTGGAGACAATAACTTGGCCGGGTAGCCAATGCGGGGCCGACGGCTGCAGAAGCGGCAACGAAGGCGGCGACAGTCGACGGAGGCAAAAGCGGAAGTGAAGATGGGCAAAGACAGCGGAAGCGGAAGCGGCGGAAGCAAAAAGCAGCTTTATGCCATGTTGAATAGGAGGTGACTAGGGGTATAGGATAGGCTGAGGCTGAGGAGATGGGGGAGCTGAGTTTTTGCCAAACACTTAGTAGTCACCAGGAGCCGGGTGGCTCTCGGTGACTGTGAGGGGGACACCGGGAGTTAGTCGTGGGGCCGACCTCGGCTCTAGATGCTGTGAGGAGGGGGGTTCTCTTGAGAGCTGTGAGGGGGGACCTCTTTAGAATCATGAGGCATGGGGAGGATCGAGGCAAGAGTAAGGCGTGGAGCTGATCGAAAGGATTTGTAAACGTTTTTGTGAAAAGAATGAGCAGAACGAGGGATCCACGTGGACCCCTATCGGATGGTGTCGCTCGCTCGAGTGGTTCACCACCCAAAAAGGTGAGCCACACATAGGAAAATTGAGCTCTCTGGGGTTATCAGTGAGTGCAACCTCAGAAAACATGCAAGCATCACATCCTACATTGCATGAGAAATGAGTAGGGAGAATAGGCTAGAACATATGAGAGAAAGGTAAGAATAGTCTAGGTGCGCTAACAAAGTTTCCTACTTTAACATTTCTCACTCTGTCTGGTTCCCTTTATCCCTTGCCTTGCCCATTGGAAGAGTCAAGGAGTGGAAGGTGAGGATGAGTTCTAAAGGCCACAGGCCTTTTGAATTCAACGCCTTACGAATTCATAGCCATCAATCAAGAAACTTGTTCCATCGCTGGGGATCAAGTGGTTGGCCGATGGCCGACCACTCAACACAATGATTGTTAGTTGTCCAACCAGCTTGCACTTTGCCAGTTGGTAGCCTGCAAAGGGGTAGCCGGTAGCCAATTGTTGAAATTGCGAGAGGTGGTGTCACAACACCCCACGCAATTATAAGGAGGAAGAGCTGATCTGGCCCTCTTTGTACACTGATGCAGTGGAAATGTCATTCTTTGTAAAAAACATTCATGTACATATGCTCATGAACAAAATGTGTACTATCTAGAGTCAAAGAGCTTATTACTTCTTATAAAAGGACATGAAACATTTTTCCATAAGTCATAAATTAGAGAAAAAATAATTCTCAAAAAGACGTGGTCATGATTTTCTTGAATTCTTCATTTGATTTTTCTAGTTTAATGATATAACTAAAAAATGCTCTTGTTGCCAGATTAATTCATTTCTTATTATGAGCTATCCATGTGAATGAAACAAGAACTGGTGGAGAAAGCATAAACACGTTAATGTTACCTGGTGTTTGATTTCAAAAGGACGGCAAACAAAGTTTTTTAAACCAAATGTACTTCTTTCCACAGTTTGCACAAGCCAACACTCTTGAGATGTACGAATCTTTTGCTTATCCAATGCCCATGATATATGATGTTGATTCTGTTTCCAAATAGTAGATGGTGAAATCATGTGATCAAATGTCAATTTAAAACAATTTATCCCCCCTATATGGCCTTTTTTTTCATAGTTATAGAAATACTACCTTCAATCAGTAAAATCGACTATTACTACATTTTTTCCATGTTAACTCTGTAAAATGCGTATTTCATTTTGTACAACTCTAGAAAACCATGCTAGAATGGAGAATGTTGAAGATCAGTGAACAAAAGAAATAAAGAAGTGAATAAAGCAATTTGAAGGTGTTTTGCTATATCTTTCATTTATAGTTTATTCCTCAAATACACCACGAGGTGTACTAAGAGGTGATTTTGTCTTTCATTTACTTTACCAGGTACATATTCATACATTAGCATTACCTTCAATTTAGATACCATAATAGAAAGGTATTACTTGTTTACAAACATTGTAAAATGAATCAGTTTTAACTCCATATTATTTTTCATTATCATTTAAATTCTATATTTGGCAATCAATATGGTAGGGTTTGCATGATAAAGAACATAAATGTTACTGGACATCCACCCCAAGTGCCATGTTCAAAATGTAGAGGAGTTTTTGTGTTGTTTTGCTGTACACATGGTGACTTTCTCATCAATTTTACTACTATTTCTACGTAGCCATCCGAACCAAGTTGTAGCTGAATAGATACAATGAACCCTCTAGTCCTAGTATTCTAACCATTTTAGTGGCATATTAATTATAAAATTACATAGTTGTTCATGAAATTATTTGTATGATATTCATATTTTTCACTATGGCCTTCAGCCAAACTCAATTTTTCTCTTCTCCTGATATTTCACATAGTCTTTCTCTTGTCCCTACACAAAACAATCCTCGATTAACCAAGCTTCATAATATTTATCAAAGATCCTTGAATTTTGGCCTCCATGTGTTGAGAAATTCTTCATCTTTTGTGGTATCAAGCATCCTCTTTGTCAAATTCTGCATGAGGTGTAATATGGAATATTGAAGGTGTAGTATGGAACATAAGGTCTTCATTTTAATATGACATGTTTTTTATACACCTAAATGGTCCATGCATATCTTTATGAATGTTGTTGCCAACAATACCCATTTTTTCCCCTTCATCCAACGATAAAACCTCCCACGGATTTACAAATGCTTCACCTTTTCCACTTGTACCCTCCCCCTCTAATCTTGGATCCCTCTATCCAATCCCCTTCCCCTCCATGTAGTCAATCCTGCTCCCCCTTCTTATCTCCTCCCACATCCTCACTTAATCCATTTCTACTTGGTGTTTTCCAAGTGTTTCCACATTCCTCCATCCTTCATGACACGTTTCCCTACCTTTTTTACATATCTAATCCTACACATCCCACTAGAAGCCGCGCTTCATTTCTCACTTCCATTATTCTACTTTCTCTTGTCCTTTTCTTCCACTTACTAACATACTCCAAATCCTTCCATTTTTACTGTCCCGAATTCCCTTTTTTCTATGCACTCATCCTCTTTTCACACCTTCCTTTCCTTTTCTTCTTTCATCTAAATGTGACTCCATTTATCCCTTCCAACCTAGCGAGGTATAGTTTATCATCTCGTAGTCACAAACTATATGATGAGTCTACGATAAAGTAACTTCATGTAACAATGAATTCCATACAACGTAAAAAAATCATGCTTATGAATACAACCCTGAGAAAAATTTCTCTTATACTTGAAAAGACCATTCTTACTTCCAAGAATTAGAGATGTGTTGGTGAAATATCAATGTTCACTTTTGTTTTCTCTTCCCAGTACATTTTCTTACACATAGTTTCAAGGTTGGTTGGATTTGCTATAGACAAACCTTATTTTCTTTACTTTTGTGACCATCCTTCATCCCCACCTCCTCCCTCCTGATTGTACTTATGCCCTTCCTTTTGCCTTTTCACCTTCCTTCCCCTATTTTTCCTCCCATAACTTCATTCTTTCACTCTCTCTCTTTCTCCCTCCGTACGTCGCATAAGCTTTAGAATTCATTGATCCTACCCCTCTTTTTCTTTCCACTTCTCTTCTTTTCTTATCTATTTCTCTCCTCTCTCAATCCCCCTTCTTTTCTTTGATCCTACCCATCATGCCTTCTTTTTCCAAAATTGATTCACCTAGCTATTGCTCTTCTAGTTTTATTTCCATCCCTCTCTCCCACTCTTCATCCTTTCCATCATTATCTCCCACCTTTTTACTTTCCTAATCTTTCTCTTTCCTTCCCTACCTTCTTCCTTAACTCAAATAAAAAACCTCTCCCTTCCTCCTCTAGCATGAACTTTTTCTTTGTACCCAATCTTGTTTACATATGTCTTCTAAAGGACTTGCTCTCAAATCGCCCTCTCTCTCTTATGTTCTTTCTCCCTTCCTCCCTTCTACCAACCTTATGTCCCCCCCCCAATCGTCACTCCAACTTTTATTTCATCCATTTTCCCTTACAATTATCCCTCCAATACTTTGCTCTCCATTCCACTTTCATCTTTCAATCGTTTCTTTTCATTTTTTCATCTTCGTGTGTACTGGTTTTGTATTTGGATGGGTGAATCCAGACCAAAAACTAGGGATTTCCAATTGTATTTGTTGAGTGTTTTGTTTAAAATGAAACATGTCATCACACAATGAATGAATGAATAGGAAATTGAACTAGTTGTTGTGATGTATCTAGAAGTGTGTTGTGTTGTAGCCACATTGCTTTCCTCATGAATTCATTTGGACTAAGATTGAGATATCTTATTATATTAGAATTCTTACATATATTTCACACTAGAAGAAGCACATGAATTTTCAAAATACGATCTAGAAGACAGTGGCTTGTAATGTTGAAGGATGTGACATTAAAATGAATAAATAGGATGAAGATGTTAGCAAACAACTTGAAATGATATGAAAAGTTACAACGCTAGTTGTAATACAATGAATCATCCCATTAAGTAGAAATAGGATACCATCAGCATAAAAAATCAAGTGGACTTTTATTTCAGGTTCAAAAGTAATTGCATATTCAAAAGCTTGGTTACATGTCTACTTATGAAGGTTTAGATGTTGATAGCTTAATATGCAAGATGGCAGATCATTTAAAGTCATAAGTTCTACTTTTTTTTGCAGAAAAACTTGAAAGTACAAGATTTCAAGTGATATCAAAGAAGAGGATAAGTCAAGACAGATGTTGACCAACCATCTTCTTACTTCATGCCAAAGAGTCACAACCTCCTCAAGTTAAGTAAATGGCCACCTAAAATGATAATGGGGAAATGATTTGAGCCTCGGCCTCTGCATAATTCTCACATGAATTCCTGGATCCATGGTGGATTAGGAAAGAAAATCCAGAAATCCGGTTCCTCAACTTAACCATTTGAACTGTTTTTTTTTTCATACCTATGTTCCTCCCTACTCTAATGTTTTTTCCAGTATATCTCTTACATTTGCACTATGAACCTTCCATATCCAACCCTCTTGAACTTCCTTTATCTATTTCACCTAACGTTTTTCCCTTACTACCTCTTTCAAACTAGATTCCTCCCACATATCTTTCCTCTCCTACCTATCACAATTCCTAGTACTATACCCCCCTTACAAACACTCCCGCCTATGCTGTACCTCTATCTCCTCTTCCTTTATTTCTACATATTTTTCTTAATCTTTGTCTCCTTCCTCCACTCTTCAAACCTCTTCTTATTCCCCCTCAATCCCTCCGTCCATCCTCCTCCCCATCCATCTATTCGACATTCTTTCTACTTACACTTAAATACATCCCCAAAATTAATTTCACTCACTCCTTCCCCTATATTCCCTCTTTTATTGCATGAATGTATTCAATCCTATTCCACACTCGAATCCTTCCATTCCCCATCTCAACCTTCCTATCTCTCTTCCTATTTACCTTTTGCCATGCCCTCCTCCCTCCCTTTCCCTCTCACATTTATCCTTTCTTTCTCCTTATTCTCTTACTCCTCACTCTCCTCTTGCTATGCGCTTTTGTTTCCCTTTATTAATCATTTTATCTCCCTCTTTCTATCTAATTCTCCCTCACTTCCCCTCTTTGAAACGTTTTGCCCTCTCATCTTTGTCTTGTACCTTTTTTATCCTCTCCACCTCTTTCAACAACTTTCTTCTATCTTGCTTCCCTTTTATCTTTCTTTACCTCTTTATTTCCTTACCTTCTCTTCTCGAAATGTCTCCCTTTTTCCATTCTTCCATCAATCATGGTGTTCATTTCATTCACACGTTATTCAAACCCCCAGTTTATTCCTGTCACACTTCCTTCCACCATGTTTACCTTTTTTGTCCCTCCCATCACATCCTTCTGCATCCAGTATCCCTTACATTCACTCTTTCTTACTCTCCTTTTTTTACCCTCTATTCCCCCAAAACCCTTCCCACCCCTTCATCATCCACCTTTATTCCTACTAAGATATCATTCAATCTTGTCTCTATTCTCCTCACCATTTCTTTCTCATTCTTTTCTTTCTCACACCCCTCTCTCCCTTATTCCCTTGGTACGTCTTGCCTATTTCCTTAACTACACTCCTCCCTTTTGCCCTTTTTTCTTCTTTAACTCCTCTTCCTTCTTCTTCATCTTGTCCCCCCTACCTATAAATTTTGATCCAATTCCCCTCTCAATATTTATCACTTTCTCCCTTCCTTCCATCTATTTCACCTGCTATCCTTTCCTCTACTCCCCTCTCTTTGAACCTCAAACCCATATCCCTTATTCTTCTCTTTTAATCTCCTTTCATTTCACTCTCTCATTAAAATCCATCCCTCTTACTCCGTATTTCCCACCCTCTTATCATTCCTGCCCCCACTCCCTTCATGTTAACCCCCCCTTCAAGCCTATCTTCTCCATTATCCTTTTCCCCTAACCCTCAATATTTTCATCTTCCTTAGCACAATCATCATCCTTGACATTGGGGTCGCCATCTCCATTTTCATCACAAACTAGATTCTTCCAACAACATTTTCATCATTGCCTATAGCTATCACCTTTTCAACCTTCATTTAACCTTCTCCTTTCCCAAAACCTTTTACTTTTTCCTACTTCATTCAGCTTTTTTATCATTTTAGTCATCATCATCTTCATCAAAATATTAAATTCTATCATGGTCCTCGTTATCGTACTTTTATGAGATCTACCATGTTATCAATTTCTTAAGAAAAAAGTAGTGATAAGATCCATTTTTGGGTATCTTTAAAGGAATATTATTCTAAAAACAATGATTACGTCAGTTTTCTTGTACTATCTTCTCTATCTAAATCAATTGAACTCTCCCCTGACCTCATTTCCTTTCCTATTTGCCTTCATCCTCAAATGTAAACCCTTTTTCTCTCCCTTTCCGTCCTATTTCCCCTATGTGTCTCCCTTAATCAAGTTTTCTGCGTATGTTTTCTGGATACATTTTTTTCCCTTTCGTATGCTCCTTATGATCTCCTCTCATTACTCTTGTTATCCTTAACAACTTCATAACTTCTTCCTCAATAATTCCTTCCCTTTCCTCCCTCTTTCGCTTAAAACACATCAACAATGTTTTATTCATTTTTTCATGTATAACTCCCTTTTCTTCACAACCCCACTCTTCATGGGTCATCTCCACCTTTTCTCCTTTGTTGTGTGCATCCCCCACGTATGATGGATTTACACTTAATGTCAAGCTCGCTTAGATTATCTTTCTTATGCTTTCTTAGTTTTCCAAATTTCCATCATCATGTCCATGGTGATTACCCCTAGCTAAGAACGTTCTTGATATTTTTGTCATTTCTTAAGTTTCTTTTTATTGCACTTGTTGTATCTCTTTTAAAAAATATTCATGCCTCCTCTATGCCCTCATAGCCTTAATTTTCTTTAACCCCTTATCATTCTTTATGTCTTCCTCCGCTTAGAATTCCATTATTCTTCTTTCATCCTCTCTCTTGATCACCGTGTTCTCATTTACAATCTGAAAAATCCCCCATACGTTTCAGGCATCACCCTTATTCCATTTGTATTTGAAATAATCCCCACTTTTCCCCTTTCCACTCAAATCTCATCTTCTCCCACTCTTCAACTATTCCCACAAACCTCACCACTTATCATCCCACCTTAATCTCGAGCAATCTCTTCTCATTCCCTTGCTAATTTTACTCTATTCTTACCATCCCCTTCATCCTACTCACCCTTTTCTTTTATAAACGTTTCCTCTTCTTCCTCATCATTTGTATCCCTCCATCCTCCAAACCACTTTGTGCTATTACATTACTTCTAGCATGGTGTGAGGAGCATGCCCAAAGTGCCTCTACTGAAGCTCAATATCAATGACTGTTGTGGAAAAATCTTACAAGGACAGCAAAGAAAGAAGTGAAAAGGAAGCTTCTTAAGTCTGGAGCTTGCTCTTTAAAACCATTTTTTGTTAAGGACTAAACCATGGTACCTTAAGGGTTTTGCAAGTTGAAAAACAATGGAGGCACCAGGAAAGAAACTTTAGACATGGAATTTGTAGTTTGTTAAATCAAGCAACGTGTTCATGAAAGAAGAAGCTACACTGGAATTTTGAAAACATGTTTCAGATGACCCAATTCTAACACAAAATCAAGGGAAAAGTATGTATTTCATATAAACGTTTTGCCTAAAATTCTTACATCCAACTCCGTATTGAGGACGGAGAGTTCAAATTTGAAGAAGATACCTTCTCATATTTGTAGAGTGGGAGAGGAAAGTACTCAAAATTTTATTGATGTTTTCACCAATAAACTCATTGAATTGTTTCATACGATGATATGAATTTATGCCAAACTACTGAAGTGCGCTCTTGGATCCCTTAGATTGCAATCTCATGCATCATGAGAGTGCCTTTGTAAATAGTGTTCTACTATACATGCCACTAAGGATTTTGGACCTTGGCCTCATGGTCCTATATTCTCATATAGAAATTTGTGAAGTATTAGCTACCAAGCATGCCACTAAGATGGCCGAGACCAATAACTACATAGCATGACAAAGTTTTATGTGAAGGTGGTCGTACAACTTGCACCATTTGTGACATGATGCTATGTGAAAGCTCCTTTTGGGAACCGTTTACACCATAATTGTGTGGTTACAATGGAACAAACTTCTTCAACTACCATCTATGCTCACCTTGTGATGAGGTTCAATGTAAGATTTATGACACACGAGATGTATGGATTCAAGTGATTCATGAGGAGTGTTTTCCTACATACATAATGGCAGTACTGATTTAAGGCTTTGAGAGTTTGGTGAGGAGAATGCATCATTCAAAAGTGTTGGTCACCGTGATGGATTATTGTACACTTAAGGAAGCTTCTAAAACCTTGAAAGGCAATCACCTTGCCAATGTGAAAAAAAACTGTAGGTACCACTGGAACATGATTTTATCTTTTACATCAAGTGGGTTGTTTTACTGGGGACTTGCAATTCTCACCATTTAGAAGAGCTTACAACCAAGGACATGGAAGAGTTTTCCATGAAGACCCGCATTAGCCTCTTGAAATTATCATAGATCACAAGGAGGAGTTTTTCAATACCCAAAGTTGCTATACTTTGAAGATGATGCTAGATAAAGACCCTTACATTAAATTCCTTTTTTTACATACGTTTCTTCTGGTGGAAGAGACAAGTCATGGCAAGCTGATACTTACCATGTCCCATTATTTGTTTTGTTAATGAAAACAAGTGAAAAGTCGCTTTTACTTTTTTAAAAATACATTTTACAGTCGTAAATCCCATAAACTTGCCACATGAAGGAATTATCCAAGTAACAATCAAATAATAATGTGGCTAAGTGATCCATTCATGTGAAAACTTACGAGCAATGTTGGCTATCATTCATTCATCTTTTAAATATAAGTGTTTGTGATTGAGCTTGAGCTACCTTTTTAGGAGGAATGGCCATATACATGTGAAAACTCAACTTAATACATTATATATATTCCCTCTGTCATCAATCATACTTTTATGTGATTGAGTAATGTAAAGAGGCACTTGAGCAATTATCACACGTATGTCATACCAATACTATGATATTTTACATATGTTTGACTATCACACATATTTGATAGTAGTTGTAGCTATTGTTTTACTATATCACACTGCTTTGTCATCAATCACACTTGTATTCAACAATACCAAACCTGATTGCTATTTTTTATGCAAAGACACCATTATCCTATAGTATTCGGTATATTTGTTGCAATAAAAAACATGTTCATCAGAAAAAATGCTTTGATGATCAATCGGATGTCTTCAAGTTTTAAACAACATTGGGTTTCCCTTATCCTAAAAAAACATCTATTTAATTATTAGTAGTATGGTATCATATTAGAACAAGGGAAAAATGCATGTGACAAGTTAATGGACTTAGGATAGGTTTTCCTCATGAAACTTGGATCATAATGTTGTAAATGGAGTAGAGATGGGTCATATTCGTAGGATTTGAAAGACATCATTAAAAGGCTTGTTAAGAGAAAGATTTTGTAAGAGGGAAATTAATTTTTGACAAGGTTGATGGTTTCATACAATTCTTTTGAACATCAAAATGCTAATTTAGGCTCTCTCGTGCAATTGCAAATATGAAGAAGCTTTTTGTCTAACTTGTATACTCCATGCCCTCACGAAGAGAATAATTATGGGGCTCAATATCTCAAATACCCCTAAATGAAAAGTATGTTTCTCGTTTTCCCAGTACCCACAAGAAATAACTTGAAAGTATCAGTCCAAAATCATGCTCGCACGTGGCATGTTTCACGACCAAGCAAGAAGAAATCTCATGGGGACATTGCTCCCATGCGAAGGACCAATGACTCATTCATTTTGCTTGTTTAACAGAAATTTCCTTAGTTTGATTCAGTGCAATGCATGTTTGTGCATGCTTTGCCCACGCCATTCATGAAACCTAGCAGTGGCCAACCTGCGTAGGGGCTTGGTGACCAATGGTGGGATTCTCGTGAGTTCCATTCGTGGAAACTAAAATTTCAACCACCTCCAAATTACGGCGGCCCCTTGGTGGCTCTAATAGCAGGCATAACGTGAATAGCGAGGACGGCCTCTCACTAGCTACAAACTTCATGTCCCCATTGGAGCATTCCTAGCGTCCAGACTAGGTTGGAGTGAGCTTGTTTTGGCGGCAATCAATTTAAATTGTTGAAAAATTATCCCTCGTCACCTAGATAACATCCAGACTTAATGCAAACGTTGCTAATGATTTTAGAATGTGGCCCTGTGACTTTTAGAATTGAAGGATGAAGGTGGACCACCTCGCGCCTAGTGTAACAAGACTGCAATGGCCCTCCTTTCAAACAAGTTGATTTGTTTGATACTTAATGAGTTTTTTGCATTGTTTTCAACGACCACTATAGCCGGTGTAATCGATTTGTTCATGAATGGAGAAATGTTGACTGGCGTGTCCCTCCCTTAGGCGTTGAACCGAATTCATTGATGTTGATTTTGTTTCTAGGGTTTGAGTAATACCCATTTTGATTTGTGTTTTACTCTTATTTTTGGAAGATCAGGGACGGGCTCTAAAGTGCGGGAC
>SZWC01012236.1:26083-54226 GCA_023375785.1 Penium margaritaceum | reverse complement strand
TTTTTTTTTTTTTTTTAGGCACAACATTCCTACAATATTTTCAGTGATGTTGGGGCTGTACCTGTTCCATTTGGTGAAGGAAGGAATGCTGTATCATCTGCCATCCCCAAGACTAGTCCTACCTGTTTTTCCTTATCCTGAGTTAGATTGAGAGCTTCCTTACTACATGTTGACCTTAAGGAGTGGAGCTAAAATCTGGACCTGATTTACCTCCTAGATGAATTGAATGAACCCACCATTCAAGGTAGTATTATCATGTGTTTCTAGAAAAACAGAAACTAGGTATGAACGGTGTACATTCTATGCTTATGAACATGTCATTTCACGTGCACCACCTTAAAACTTAGTGCGTTAAAGTACAGAAATGGATCAATATGTATTACAATGTGAGGCCTAGTGAGGAATGATGTTTCTAAGAATTTCTGTAGCATGCGGACCATTTTTAGGATTAAAAATGGTCTTGAAATGTTTACGGCATGTTTTGGGGTCTCGAGATTGGAGTCTCAAGGTTTCCTAGTCTGTAAAGCAATATACAGGCTAGATTCTAGGCCGACTCTAGTCCAGAAAATACCTTTAGTGTGGATTTGGGGTGAGATGAGTATTGCGATGGAGATTCCATCGCGTCACTCCTCCTCCACCACTTGAGCGCCGCTAGGGCCCTGTTTCCACGTGGCTGTGCCACGTAGAAGGATAAGGCTAGGATGCATGTTTTGACATCCGTGCCCTATGACGACTATGTCCGTTGTGGCGCGGTTCGTATCAGCCAAAATGGCTGAGGCGACCATTTGCCCCTCCTCCTTGGACTACACTTTCTGAGGGCGTACATTTTGGGTTCAGAAGTTAGTCGCAAAACAGCCTAGTGCTGTCACAATTTCATCTATAATCAGGGTGGGACACATTAGAAAGAAGCAAGTTATTGGCAAAACATTGCCATATGCAGCACTATGTAGCGATGGATAATCTATACCAATAACCTTTCATAAATGAGAATGCAGAATGATGTCATGTGAATCAGGGTTATGTGAAGTGATGCATGGAAATTTTTATGATGTACCATGATGTCTGGAATTTACGTTGATGTACAACAAGGTAGTAGGGTCGTCCAGTAGATTTGGCTCAGTACTAAAACATGATTTTGAAAATCATGACACTGGTACCAAAGCTAGAGCCCCTGAGTTGCATGGCTGACCTGAAGCAAAGTACAGCCTTGAAGTTACATAATGGCACCCACAGGTACTCACATGAAATGAGCATTGAAGGGGCATGGCTTTTACATGATGAGAAACCCCACCCGTTTGGAGACTACCAAAACGAATTTTAGGGCAGATGAGGTTTGAGGGAATTCAAATCTGCACCAAGACTGTTGTTACAAAATTTGTAGAAGACCACATACGTCGTGAAAATCCCATGATGTTGTGTGTTGCCTTGCATCATGCACCATTTCATGACCAGTAACCACTGCAGAAGAAATCAGAAATGCAACACGCGAGATTACTTCAGCCAATTTTCCCAAAGAGACTAGAGATTTTACACAATTTCAGAGACAGAGAGCATGGGTCAGAATCCTGTGGTAAGTCACAAGAACAACACCACCTGGATACACGTGTAATAAAGGATCGTTTATAAGTGGGTCTAAGAATTTGATGAAGCTTGTCGATTTGAGTTTCATCATAGGGTCATGAAGCGCTTGAGCACCACATTAACTGGAAAATTGGCTTCCACATTGGGACAGAATGAAGGGTGCAAGAACATTGTACGAGTATTTGGCTCAAAGGTGGAACCCCATGCCATGTATACCAATAACTGGGGATAGTCCTGAAGATAGAAAAATGAAATGAGTACAAGGGGTTTTGGTTGATAAGTGAAAAAAACTGTCTAAATGATTAAGCTATTGAAGCTTTTGAGGATCTGTGCATCTGCCCTAGCCAAAGCATTGTTGTTCTCACACTTTTTTTTCACGCTAGGGCGTGAGCTGACTGGACTGTGTTACCACGTCAGCGACAGCAGATCTAGGAAGCTTCTAGGCATTTGATCATGGTACCAGAGCAACCAGATACTTCTTGCTGAGCTGTGCAACAGAGACACAGCACCAGCAGCAACTGTGAGAGTCACCACTACAGCCGCAGTCTAAGGAGGCCACACCACGTCTGCATGACCCACTGTAACAGACAACAACAGCAGAGACATTGCAAACATCATCAGCAACTGTACTACCACGACGCTGCCACGAGTGGAAGGCGGCACCGGCATCAGCAATGTCAGCCATTGCGATTGCTATAGCAGTAGCACCCACGTGAGAGCATGGCTGCTGCACTACTACCCACCACTATAGCACAGCAGTGAAGTCATGGCAACAGAAGCAGCATGGAGTATCAGCAGCAGCAGTGGCATCAGCAATATCATACCATGGAGGCAGCCATGTGGCGAGTTAGAGTTCATCATGTACCTTTTACACACTACTCTACCCGTGTACATGGAGTTTCTTTGAAAAAGCATCTCAGAAGGTCAGAGGAGTAGGTTATATTAAATGTACACTTCATGTGTTGTGTGCAAGCAAGTGATTGACTTAAGATACATAATTGCTATTTTCTCTTCAAGTTTTTTTTTCATATTATCCTCTATAATTCTTGATTGAATGGTATCATTATGTGAAGTTCATTATGATCCTAACTACAAAGGTGCTTGATTTGAATATTCTTGGAGAACATATTTGTAAAGGGGGCAAGAAAAGAGCTCTTTTTTTATGGGCATCTCTTGCCCTTTCCCCCCTTGTTATGGAAATCTTGGTGACATCGTGTAAGCGAGCTGCGCCAGCAAGCTTGTTTGTTGCCAATTCCCTTTGGCATCGAGTTGTCCATCGGAATCTGGCTCGCATGCGACGACCGGGGGGGGGGGGGGGGGGGGGGGGGGGGGGGTNTAGGATAACAATAACAAGAATGTTCAGTAGTGAACTGAAATTGTGGAAGGTTCTTTGACACCAGAAATCTTGATGAATCCATGTTTATTGATGAAGAGTTTAATTCAATCAAAGGCATTTTTGGACAGCGGATACTCAGTTGTATTGAGCTTGCTGCTAAAACGTGGTTGAATACATATATGGAGGCATTTGAATTTTTGTCTCGGATCAGTTTCGATCCACTTTACCATTTCAATCCTATGGTATCTGATTGTTTACAGTTGTGCAGTCAGCAAGTTTTCACTGATGTAACCCGATACCGCTCAACCCTGTCTGGGCGAGATTGCCATCCAGATCGCTCGGTCTACTGCACTGTGGCATTTTACTCTCCCAATGCAAACAACATGACATTCCAAACGACCCACCTAAGTGAATGAAGAGTAATTGAGTGGGTCAGTTATAGCCATACATTTTGAGTTTTCCATTTTCTGAAAGGAACAACAACCCTCCCGTCTTCCACTCATGCCCTATTGACTTCAAGAACGGTCTTCTCAAAAGACCCCATTTCATTGCTCATTTTGGAAACAGTGTGGAAATAGGGTTCAGTTGTCGGAAGTTATCAAACAATATACAGGAAATTCAGAGAGAGAACGACCGGCCCGATGTTGCAATGGGGCGCGATGTTCAGCCAATGTGTGAATTCTGTGCAAAAAGAAGGACACGGTTTGTATCAAAAGGATAGACCATTCACCATTTTGTACTTTTATGAGGCTTACATGCACTTAAACACGGCTTAACTGAATTGATTCGCAACTTCATCTTGATGTATTTGCACGAACAGGTCAATGCATTAGAATTGTACTTCTGGAAATAGAAGTCAATTAGGTGTCTTTCCTAGAACCACCCTTGAACAGAAGTGCACATTTTGAACATTCGAAAACATGCACCATCGTAAAATCCCCACCTCCATGGGCTTGTACACTTCCGGTTGAGATGGGGAGGGGGAGACGTCGGGTGGGTTAACGACCATGCGTTCCCCCCTTCCCTCCAAGCAGAAAGTGTGTAAGGCGATTTTCAGACTGAGTGTACTTCCGGATGTACTGCGTTGATGCCTACGATGTACACTAGTGGAGCAGAATGTTTAGGCCATCAGGATGTTGATTATCATTGTATACAAAAATTACACATTCTTTTCTGAATGTTTTGGTTTGGATAATGAACACACTACTTGCCGAGGAATAATTATCTTGAAAACGGTCCGCTCATAACTCGAACTTTGCCAAACCTTGTGCAATGAAACTTTTGTCATCATTCATTAGCGTCAGACAAGTCACCATTTCAGTAATCCGTTGAACACCTCGTCATCACGTGCTGAATGGGTTTTTACCTGTGAACTTGAATTTCTATCCGTCAACGTGACGATTGGTTGTCAAAAAAGCATTATGTATTGTCTTATCATGTAATAAGTGCTGTCATAGGAGAAAGCATGAAAATAGGAAATAGCTCCCCCACTGTCAATATCTAAATCAAAGATTGATGGTCATCAACCTTTTTATCTTTCGATCAATGAAGAGTGTCTTGGAGTGGAAGAATGCCCCGTTTCACATTGTTGTGTACTGCAAATAAGTCATAACCCCAGCTTTCCATCTCAAATTGATAATCTTTTCCAGAATCTCTGGTTTGACAGTCTATAACATACAATGCATTTTTTTGCCGTAGTGTACAGACTATGTTGACTACTGGCGGATTTATGATCAGAACGGGCAGTAAACATGGATGCAAAGTGCCAGCCTGTCGTGAGAGGGATAATGCACTCGAATCATAGAACCAAACAAAACCCTTTGTGCCTCTCCGATGGGTGGATGCCTCTCCACTTGTTCCTCAAGATATAGAACAAGTCCGAGTCTATCCCATACCTTTTCAGAGTTGATGGAAATGTCTGATGAAAGAACAGAATGTGCGGGCTTGTGTTGTAACAACAAATATGTCACATGTTCAAGTTTTTTTCTTTAATGATTCAAAGCCAAATTCAGTACAATATTCTATGGATTTTACCAATTCTTGAGACATCCAAGAATCAAAGAACCCTTCTAAGAAGCTTCTTGGAGCAAAAAACATGTTAACAAAATTTGCTAGAGCCTTCCTATCCAATGTACACTCCTTTTTTGTGCATTATGAGACTTCAAGTAAATTCTAGGTAAATGCATCAAGGGAAAGGGAAAACTACTGTGTTCCTTCATTTGTATGGGATTGTGTGTTGTACACATATCTTCTTTTGCGTGATTTTGGGATGATTGGACTAAATGCATGTGGCAGCAATAGTTGCAAGGAAGCACAGTGGTATCAGCAGAAAAATCAGCAGCAATAGAAGAAGACGTAGTAGTGGCAGAGCAACAGTAGTATGGTAGCAGTAGCAGCACAAGGGCGGATGAACGAGCAGCAGTAGTGAGCATTAGCAGTAGTAGAATAGCAGCGACGATAACACCAGCAAAAACATCAGTGCCAAAGCAGCAGTGCTGCACCTGCAGGAGCACAATCAGCTGCTGTGCAGCTGCAACACTGTGCAGTTGTTCTGTGCTACTATGCACGACAGTCGGGTGAGATGCTTCTACCATCGCAGCTGTACAGCTGCACAAATGCGCAGCAGCAGCACCAGCATGAGCAAAAGCAGCAGCAGCAATAGGCAACCTTCTCTGCACCTCCAGCCTCCATTTCAAAACGCCCATGAACCCCAATGAATCTTGCCTCATTGGCTACGCGTCCATCTAGGGGTGCTTCGGCTGCAGTGGGCGATAAAGTCGCTCGTGCTCGGGGTTGAACCGGTACGTCTCCAGTTTTTTGGAGGTGCGCCTCCCACTTTTGCATGACCAAATACTTCTTGTCCCTGCACCAAATGTCCCGGTTCTTGTGTTGGATTTGCACGGTTTTTCAAATAGAATACTATGGGCACATAAAAAGCATAATCTGAATTCAGCATGATGATGTAATCACGTCATCGTCCGGCGACACCCATAACATAGCAAGTATGCAGTGGATGACTGTCTGATGGATATTTGAAACACAATGCGACAAATAGGTAAGGAAAATGAAAAAAATGGAACAATAATCATAATTATATAGTACTCATAACCTCAATGAACCAAAGACAGATGCCTTCAAACTAAGAGGTTGTACTGTAACAAAACGACCACGCACGTCAAGATAGCCGTCAATTGACACATCGTATATCCTCAATAGTAATTATTTCAATAATGTTAAAATTGGAAATAACATTTGAAAGCTACTCCCAATCCACCCATTGTGACTACTAACCAGGGTCAAACTACACATAAAGTCCTTGACCGGGGACATGGCTCACATGATTTTCAGAGTCGAGGCATCCTGTCATTAAAGCTTCAAAGTGGGGGCAGAGTACACATAAACAGCATAATCCTGGCAATTCACTCAAATGTGGTACACACTGGGGCAATTTAACCAGTCAGGCCATATGAGTAAGGAAAGTTCTTCAATATGTCCCCAACTATGCATTTTTTTCAGTTGTGCCCATAGAATGAAAATGTTTTACATGCGTGTCCATAGAACAAAACTCTAATCAAACAGGGTACATAGTACAAAAACAGGGTACCCCACTTTGCCTCTAAGAAAGGTTGCGACCCAATTCCTGCGTCAATACGATGTCCCGTGAATGTTGATACAAAGTGTTGATGTCTACATTTCTGTCAAACAATGAGCATTTTGTGACTTTTTATTGGGGGGTTCATGCGTAAGTTTCATGAAGGTTACAAGATCCCCCGTGCATTGAAAGGGAACCTGCTGGACCCCGCTACGGTGGGACCCAGCAGGTGTGTATGCAAAAATCAACCCCAAATCCTGAATGTAATGTAGGGTTTGATCACATTTTGCACGTAAATCTGGGGGGTCTGCTTGTTTTGTGTGTTTTTAGTCAACAATGATAATGATAACAATAATGATTTTGCGGGGAGTGGTGACTGCATGAGGATCGATGAAAGACATCTTTCCAAAACTTCATTTTGTCTTCGCTTTCAAGATGGGGACACATTTGTAAAACATTTTTTCCTATGGGCACGCATGCAAAAATATTCTGTGCTGTTTGATTATATTCGGAAGGACCAAGTACAATGGTCTAGTTGTCAATCATTACAGAGGTGTTACACCTTAAAATCGTGGAAAAAATCCTTGAAATAGATAGATTTCATATAATGATTCCCCTGGTATGACGTCCACAGCTAGCTATTACACATGACTACCAGTTTCACATTTTTCTTCATTGGGACACAATGTATACAATCTTCTTCATGATGTGCTGTCTTTCAATTTCAAAATGGGAGCATGGTTTTCTTAAACTACAAAGTCGTTGTAATCCTCATTTCTGCATTGATGGTTAATTACCCCAATACACACACTTGACGGTCAGTGCATCAAAAGTTTTACATCTGCATGCAAATGTTTGTCGCAAAACATCCACATGAATGCATTTCAGCAAAGCCCAATGTGCATTCCTTGTATGTTATGAAAACTATAAATGTGTTCTATGTGATATCAAGTAGTTACTGCGAGCATTCCATGTTCAATATTCGGTTCACTTTCCAATACACTTGTTAAAACCAAGTTTCATGGTTGAGGAAATAGGTCACAAATGCATTTTTGTAGTAAATACTGGGAGCATCTAACCTATCTGTCCCCCAAAAAACTGCAAACTGTCGGTCCCTAAGAGTTTGCAGGATTGAACGGCTACTAGTGGGGGCAGGCAAATATTGGGTTTGGTGGAGACTTGAGAATTTCTCTCGACGAGCACCGCTTCACCTGTGCTTGTGCTCCAATGAGCCTCCATCGTGATGTTGGGTTTTTGAAGCCGATGACTGTTGATCCCCTTGAGTGGAGAGATTCGGTTCGTCAGTTCCTCATTGATCCGCGCCTGACATCCAGTGCCACCTGTAGTTCCTGTTGTCACTGTTGAGGCTGTCGGTGGGGACGGCTGGTTTACCGCTGCTGGGTCGATAACCGGATTGGTCGTCAAAGCCGTAGGGGGTTGATCCAGCTGCCGCATAGCCTGCCACGCCAGCATTTGTTCCAGCTTCAGGGTTCGAGTGCATAGGTACTTTCTGCTGGTCGTCGGTTGCGTTCGCTCGCCTTACATCGTAGTCACAAAGTTTGTAAATTCTTGACGTGCGAGATGCGCTGACGGCTTGTGCAAGGTAGTCCTCCACATGAGTAAAGTAGTTGGATGCCTCTCTAGTATCACTGCACTCTGATACCAAGTGTTATGCCGTACGGAGCGTATATGGTGGACATGTAGAAGTTGTGATGTAAAGCACGATGCAGAATTTGGGACACTTGAGCAATTCATGAATAACGGTAAGTGTACTGCAATGACAAGTGTCAAACATATGTATACAAGTGTCGAGTTACGAATGAGACATAGTCGAGGTTGTTGGGTTGATTGTTGAGTGACGCTTGTTGAGTCACGTCGTGAGTGGTATGAGTCAATAAGGTCCCCCAAGAATCGGGGGGCTCGAGAGCCAACGGTGAAGATTCAAGATGCATCTTTATCAATCCATACACCTCTCAGTGCATTGAGAAGTTGACCGAAAGGTCATGAATCTTCTTTCTTAGATTCGCGAGAGTGGCCGAAGTTGTCAGGAGGTTGAGGTAGGTTCACTGGAGGCGAGTGCAGTTGGTTGGTTTGCCCTCGACCGTTGAACTGAATATTGAGGTCTCTCAATGGGGTAGTTTTGTGTAATAACAGAAATTCCCACGTGGAAATATTAGGGACTCATGTACGTCTAGTACGTAACAAACAGATTCTGACAGGTTTTGTTATTTCATGCCAAGTTTGCAAAGCATTTCAAAGTAGGGTTCGCACACAAACGCGTTGCCTATCTGTGCATAGTCTACTTGTATCGCAAAGTGTACTCTAGCACTACATAACGTGTCAATGAGTAATTTTCCTGTGAACTGTTGTGATCATTAGAAATGATGACCGTGTTCCTCGGACTAGAAAAAATTGCTCAAATCCGCTGAGTAGCTCGTCAATCCGCTGTTTCACATGGATTCCTTTTTGCATTCCAAATTTCGGAGATACAAGAACATACCCTAAAGCGTGCATCACTGAGCACATCCCACGAGCCTCGTCCTGTTGACAAGATTAGGTTAGAAGTAGCCGCATCACCCCAATTGTTACAACAATATCTCCAAACTAATCATCGAACTCAGTTCTCAGAAGTAATCTGTAACAATCACACATTTTGTGTTATGCCAAACGGAGCCTAGACGGTGAACAGGTGGAAGTTGTGAGGTAGAGCACGATTAATAATTTGGGACACTTTAAATATGCTGTAAGTTTACATCGATGACATGTGTCCAAATGATCGAACATATATGTACAAGTGTCGAGTTACGAATGAGATGTAATCGGGGTCGTTGGGTCAATTGTTGAGCGACGTGTGTGGAGTCGCGTCGTGAGTGGTCAGATTAAAGAAGCTCCACCGTGAAGTCGGAGGACTTTGAGGATAGATGGAGAATATGCAAGATGCATCTTCATGAATCAAGATATGTCGCGATGCATCAAGAAGTCAACCAAAATGTCGTGACACTTCTGTTGATGATTCTAAAAAGTGGTCGGAGTTTGTCAAAATCTGCGAGTAGGTTCGCCGGAGGGCCAGGGCAGTTGGCCAAATTATCCACGACCATCGGAGTGAAATATGAGGTCTTGACGCATGGTGGGCTATTTGTGTAATGACAAAAATTCCCACTTGGAAAGATTAGGGACTTTTGTATGTCTAGAACGTAACACTTCTCCCCCTTTTGGTCGCGACGCCGTGGCGCATGTATAGATGTGGCTTGACAACGACGATAATTGCCGTTGATCAGGTGGTCGACGTCTTCAAGGTTGTTTTAGGGTTCCCACCTGTTATGCGCGAAGTCGTAGCCATGTCACTTGACAAGATATTCTGCTGTTTTTCCACGTCGTCAATGGCCAAGGATGTCCTCGATGGCGTACTCTGTGTCCTTGTCCACTTGGATAGGTGGAGGGGGAGGTACATCCCTGCCGGGGAGATTCTCTCTGGGGTCTTGGTAGTGCTTCAGTCTGTTGATATGAAACACTGGATGAACGTGCATAGTATCATAGAGTTTGAGTCGCGCAACCACGGGGATTTGCATGCGCTTGATCTCAAGCAGTCCCAACCATCAAGGTTTGAGTTTTGAACAGTTGGTTCCACTGAGTTTGATATTTGTCGCGCTGAGAAGAAATTCTTCACCGACGGTGAAAATATTGTCGTTGTGATGTCGGTCAGCTGCTTGTTTCATCGTTGCTTGTGTCTTTGCAAGTGTCTGACGTGTATCATCCCATATGGTGGAAAGTCGCGGTGTCGGGCGTCAACCATGGGAATGTTGCTTCAGCTGTGGAGTCCGGCTGGTATGGCGGGAAGTTTGCCACACACCACTTCAAACAGAGTTTTACCCCTTGCAATGGAGATCACTGAGTTATATGAGATTTCAGCTGTCGGGAATTTTTGTGCCCAATACGTCCCATGAGGCTCACATGATGTTCAAAAGAATTATTCGAGCGTTTGGTTGGAGCGCTTGATTTGGCCGTCGGTTTGAGGATGGAACCCCGTTGATAGCGGTATCCGACTGACGTAGCGAGTCATCAGTTTGCACCAGAAGTAGGTGGTGAATCAACCGTCCCTGTCACTCGTGATGGTTCTCGGCATGCCAGGTAGCCGCACAATGTTTTTCAAAAACATTCACGCTGTTCCTCTGGCGGTGACGGCGGTTGTAGTCGGAATAAAGTGAGTCATTTTAGAAAACCTGTCGACAACCGCGAGGATTGCATCATATCCCTTGGGTGTGACTGGTAGTCTTGTGACAAATTCTATGGAGATGTTGTTCTACGGTTCCGTCGGAATGGGGAGCAGTTGCAGTAGTCCGTGTGGCCGTGTGCGATGGGATTTATGTCGCTACCACAAGGCGCAGGATTTGCAGTAGTTGTCCACGTCCGATTGCATCTTGTCCCACCAATAGTGTTTTGCTAACTTCTTTAGTATCTTGTATTCTCTGAAATTTCCACCTGGACCAATGTCGTGGCACTCTTCGAGCAACATGTGTTGGAGTTCATCGTTCAGGGGAACGACCACCTGGCGAATGAATCATCGTGGCCAATAGGGTGCGTAGTACCAGAATTTTGCCTTGTTGTATCCGCCATGCTGGTCGTAGCCTTGTGTGAACAACTGCTCAAGATACGGATCTTGTTGCAGCTGTAACTTTGCTGCCTCAGCCATCAGATCTGGTCGACGGCTGAGCGCAGCTGCCAGGTTGGTTGTCCCTGGCCGGTACTCTATATTGTACTTGAACTCAAATTCAAGGAACTCCATCCATCAGGCTTGACGTTGGCTGAGGTTTGACTACATCTTCAAACATTTCAGCGCATGGTGGTCGGTGCACACAATGCATTGGCGGCATTCCAGATAGCACCACCATGTCCTAAACACATGTACGACCATCAGCATCTCCATCTCATGTACAACGCATTCTAGTTCTGGTGCGTGCAACTTTATTGACACGTATGCAACTGGTTGTTCTCCGTTGCCATGGTCGTAAAGGAGGACCACGTTGCTGGCTCAATTTGAGGCATCTGTAGCCATGATGTAGTCGACCGTTGGATCGGCTAATTGCAGGGTTGGCGTCAAGGTCAGAGCATTCCGCAAAGTGGTGAATTCTTCTTGTTCGCTTTCTCCCCACCGCCACTCGGGCGTAATCCCATACGAAGCACCGGTGGTAATTGCCAAAGCCAAGACAAACTTGAAAGTCTCAAACGTTGGTTGGCGTCAGCCAATCAGCAAATGCTACCTTTTTTCATATCTATGGTGATCCGTCTGCCATTGATGACGTGACCCAACAACTCAATTGGAAGGTGATCAAAGTTGCATTTCAAGAGTTTTCCAACGACTTTCTCTCTTTGTAAAACTTCAATAGCTTTTCAAAGATTACCATTGTGCTCCTCCAGGGTGCGGCTGTACATCAGGACGTCGTCGCGATGCACCACGATCAAATCATCAAGGTACGGGTGGAAAATGTTGTTCATTACTGCCATGAACGTCGCTAGGAAATTTGTGAGTCTGAACAGCATTACCGTGAACTCAAAATGCCTGTTTTGAGTTCGGAATGCCGTCTTCTTGATGTCAGCGTCTGCCATGTGAATCTGGTCATAATCATTGCGTAAGTCAGTTTTGATGAAAACTTGAGCCCCTCGGAGTTGGTCAAAAAGTTTGTCAGCTCGGGGGAGAGGGTAGCGGTTCTTGATGGTAGCATCGTTCAATGCCCGGTAGTCCACGCAAATCGACATTTTACTAGTTTCATTTTTCACAAATAGAACAAGTGTGGAGTAAGGTAATGTGGATAGGCAGATGAACCTCTGACCAAGCATCTTGTCTAGCTGCTTTTTAAGCTCATTCAGTTCTTGATTGATTATCCGATAGTCCAGTTGAACTATGGGATGGCTGCCCGGTTTCAGTTCGATGCAATGGTCGATGTCCCGTTGAGGTGGCAGGGTTCTTGGGAGCTTGTCAGGAAAGACATCCGCAAACTCTTAAATGAGTATTGCGGAATCTTCGGGTACCATTGCGAACTTTGTTGATACCGATGAGGCTGATGAGGCTGATGAGGCTGATGTGAGTAATGAGTCAGCTGCTGCCACTACCACTTCCTCCATTGGCTCAAGCTGTATAAGCCACGAACGAGCTCCTTGCCGTATGTAGTATTTGGCCATGTTTAGCAGTATTGACTGTAGATGTTGTCGCTTTTAGGCTACCCCAGCGTCCTTTGCTGCTTCCATCTTTACTACTTTCCCTCTCGTCTTTCGTCCCACACGCAAAACTTGTCGCCTGGTACTGTCAATTTCCACGTAGACGTCGTTGCTATTCATGTCAACCTACCGATTGTGTCGGTAGAGAAAATCTTGTCTGAGAATGATTTTGTGGTCACTCATTGGAAAGGACCTCTAGACCGTTACATGTCGTAGATCTTCCACTTGTAGTCGTAGTAGTTCTTGGATTCTTCGTGTTTGCAGTCTCAATGGTTTTTCTTTCAAACACCTCTAGTTTACAAACCCAGATTGCGAACCATGTCATTGCTTATGAAACTGTGAGAAGCCCCTCCATCCAATAGTGCCGGTACCGTTATGCGAATTTTGCATCCTTGAGGTTGCACTCCTAGCATTATCGTTGGTTGGTCGTCCTCGTACCCCTCGTCAAACTTTGTGATCTGAGAAACCCTCTGTGATGTCATAGGCCCTTCGTATGGGCGATCCTTTGGCACAGATCACTCCTCACAGGCAAGAGTCGCATGTTTTACTCCTGCCCTTTGCCGTTTCCTGACTCATTTTTCTGCCCTCCCCCTTTGGCTTGCCGCTTGCTTCGGCAGTTGCGAGCGATGTGTCCAACTTTTCTATAGTTGTAGCAGGTACGTGCATCTCTCTGGTTGATGGTGTCCGCTTCCATCGGAGTCATGGAGTCCCGTGACTGGCTTTTTTCGTTTCCACGATGATTGTGGTTGGGAGGTCGCCAGCCGTAGGATTTCTGGATCTGAGCGTTGTAGTTGGTGCTGTTGATTCTTTCTACTACTGCGATCATCTGCGGTAAGTTGTTTTGGATTCCAAAAATGGCTATCGCTCGTTGGATTTCTCTTTTGAGGTCATTGTTGATGTGAAAACGGAGCTCTTCAAGGGTGATGTCTGTGCCAATGATGATCTCGCGGAATCTCCGCGTGTACTCTCCCACACTAGACTACTGACGGAGATGCTGGAGCTTGTACGAGGCATCACACGTCTCGTTCAGTCATCCAAATTGTGTGAGCATCACACGCAAGAATTTGTATAAGTCAGTTGGTGGCGTCAGCACGTCTTGCCATTGCGGGTTAATCTGTTCCAAGGGTAAAACGCCTCCCATCGGCAACATGAGACGGGCACCATTGGCCATTGATGAGGCCCCGCCAGCATCCTGCTGACGTTGGATGCCCTTTAGATTGGACCACCAACTTACTGCTGTGCCAAGCAAAAGCACAGCCACGAGGTCAATTTTCTTTTGATCATCGTTGACCCCAGCAGCAGTGAAATACACCTCGCGACTCGGCAGCCACATCCAAACTGTTGGTCGCTTTGAGTTTGCATGATCCAACAGTTCCGGAGGGGCCGGGCGAATCTTAGGTTGGCTCGAGAGTTGGGCATTTCTCTTGACGAGCACCGCCTCTCGTGCTCTTGCATTGCGAAGAGCCTTCATCGCGACGTTGAGATGTTGGAGCACATGGCTGTTGATTCCATCGAGCCTTGAGATACGTTTTGCCAGT
The DNA here is from genome assembly GCA_023375785.1 of Penium margaritaceum. Classification (NCBI taxonomy): domain Eukaryota; kingdom Viridiplantae; phylum Streptophyta; class Zygnematophyceae; order Desmidiales; family Peniaceae; genus Penium; species Penium margaritaceum. The sequence continues at coordinate 39,966 of SZWC01012236.1, read as the reverse complement.
TCCTCGTTGATCCGCGCTTGTCGTCCAGTGCCACTGTTGTTCTTGTTGTTGTTGTCGAGGCTGTTGGTAGGGGTGGCTGGCTTACCACCATTGGATCAGCGTCTGGATTGGCCATTCAAGCCATACGGTTTGATCCAGCCGCCGCATAGCCTGCCACGCAAGTGTTCGCGGCTGCTTCATGGTTCAAGTGCATATGTAAGTTCTGCTTCTCCATCGCTGAATTCGTCTTCGAAGACCCGCTGCTGGTCGTCGGGTGCGCTCACTCAATTCACGTAGTCGCAAAGTCTGTGACATCTTGACATGCAAGATGCACTGAAGGCTTGTGGGAGGTAGTCCTTTGGATGGGTAAAGTCATCGGATGCCTCTCCAGCACCACTGCACTCTGATACCAAGTGTTATGCCGAACGAAGCATAGATGGTGAATAGGTAGAAGTTGCGAGGCAGAATACAATAAAGAATTTGGGATACATGAGCAATTTATAGCAATAAGTATTCTTCGATGACAAGTGTCTAAATGATCAAAAATCTATATACAAATGTTCAATTACGAATGAGTATATTCAAGGTCGTTGGGTCGATTGTCAAGCGACACGTGTGGATTTGCGCCGTGAGTGGTTGGATTCAAGAAGCTCCATCAAGAAGTTGGGAGACTTTGAGGATCGATGGCAAAGATGCGAGATGTATCTTGAGATATGAGATATGTCTTGATGCGTCGAGAAGTTGACCAAAAGGTCGTGACACTTTTGTCGATGATTGTCAGAAGTGGTCAGAGTTTGTCAGAAAGTGTGAGAAGGTTCGTCAAAGGGCGAGGGCAGTTGGCCAATTTTTCCTCGACCGTCGGAGTGAAAATCGAGGTCTTGACGCACGCTGGGCTATTTGTGCAATGACAGAAATACCCACTAGGAAAGATTAGGGACTCGTGTACGTCTAGTACATAACATTCTGGAAGTCAATTCAGAATCTTCCCTCATATTAGTTCACCTTCCATTATCCTGTCCTTATGTGTGGTTTTCTCCAGCATGCCTCCATTTCCATAAAGTGGAGACGTGCTGGAGAACTTGATGGCGAAAAGGTACAAGTTGCACAACTCTGTTGCACAGAGTGAAATGTGGGTGGTTAAGAGATAAGAGAAGTGTATCATAAGATTATTCAAGGAACTGGTGTCCTTTGATGATTTTTCTACTTGAATAATTTTTTTGCACATTTTTAGCGCATGTATACAAGGGTTTGATTGGTTAGATTTCCCCACTTCTTCTTTTGCCAAGTGGTGTGTGGATGGTGAGCAAGTATGAGGTACAAGGGAGAACACGGTTTGAGAATTTGAGACACTTGAGCAATTTGTATTTAGCGGTAAGTGTACTTTGATGACAAGTGTTGGAATGACTGAACACATATATACAAGTTTTGAGTTACAAGTGAGACGTAGTAGAGGTCGTTGGGTTGATCATCAAGTGACGCGTGTGGACTCGCGTCGTGAGTGATCGTGTCAAGAAGCTCCGACAAGGAATCTGGGGGCCTCAAAGATCCACGGTAAAGATGCGAGATGCATCTTCATAAATCTCGATAAATCTGGATGCGTAAAAACGTTGACAGAAAGATTGCGACACTTCTGTCGATGTTTCTTGGAAGTGGTCGAAGTTGTCAGATTGTGGAAGAAAGAACGCTAGGGGGTGAGGGCAGCTGGCCAAACTGTCCTCTGCCGTTGGAGCAAAAATCGAGGTCTTGACGTGCGGTGGGCTATTTGTGTAGTCACAAAAATGCCCACTCAAAAATTTCAAGGACTCCTATACGTCTGGTACGTAGCACTTCCCCCCCCTTTAGCCTCCATGTCCTAGGGCACTTACAGATGTAACCCGGATACGGCGATAACATCCGTCAATCAGATGATCGATGTCGCAAAGGTTTTTGTAGGGTTCAAAGTTGTTGTGCGCGGCGTCCTAGCCACTTAACAAGATATTCCGCTGTCTTGCCTCGTTGTTGATGGCCGAGGATGTCCTAGATGACGTACTCTGTGACCTTTTCCACTTGTACATGAGGAGGGAGAGGCACATCCCTACGAAGGAAGTTATTTCTGGGGTCCCGGTAGTGCTTGAGCCTGCTAATGTGGAACACCATATGAACTTGCATAGTGTTGGGGTGCTCAATCTCAAATGGTCCCAATCATTGGGGTTTGAGTATCAAACAGTTGACTCTGAGGAGTTTGATGTTTGCCTAACTGAGTAGGACTTTGTTGCCAATGGTGAACACGTCGTTGCTTCGATGTCAGTCGGTTGCTCGCTTCATTTACCCTTGTGTCTTTGTCATCGTCTGGTGTGTTTCATCCCAGATGGTGGAGAAATTGCGGCGTTGGATGTTGACTGTGGGAATGTTGCTTTGACTGTGAATTCTGGCTGGTGTGGCGGGAAGCTTTCCATACACCAGTTTGAATGGAATTTTACCCATTGCGGTGGACGTCGCCGAGTTAAATGCTAGTTCGGCGGTCAAAATCCTGGCTGCCCAATCCATCCCGTATGGCTTGCGTAATGTTCAAAGACTTTTTTCGATTGGCCCGCTCTGTTTGGCCGTCGGTTTGAGGGTGGAACGCCGTGGAAAGCTGGATCCAAGTGCAGTAGCGAGTCATCATTTTGCGTCAGAAATGGATGGTGAATCAACCGTCTCTATCGCTTGTGATGGTTTTTTTCACACCATGTAACCATTCCATGTTGTCTAGAAACAGTCATGCTGTGTCTTCAGCATTGACGGTGGTCATCGTCGGGATGAAGTGGGACATTTTGAAGAACCTGTCGACAACCACGAGGATTGCATCATAACCCTCAAGTGCAACTAGTAGTCCAGTGACGAAGTCCATGGGGATGTCCGTCCACGGTTCTGTGATAATAGGTAGCAACTACAGAAGTCAAGGTGGCCGCGTTTGACGAGATTTTTGTCGCTGACATGTGTCACATGATTTGCACAAGTTGGCCACGCTGGTTTGCATCTTGTCCCACCACAAATACTTTGCCAGATTCTTCAGCATCTTGTCCTCTCCAAAATGTCCGCCTGGACCGGTGTCGTGGCATTCTTCGAGCAGCATGCGGCAAAGTTTGTCCTTTGGGGGCATGACCACCCAACGAGTGAATCGCCGTCGCCAATGGGATGTGTTGTGCCAAAACTTGTCCTTGTCGTATCCGCCATGCTGGCCGTAACCAGGTGTGAACAACTGCCCGAGATATGGTTCTCGCTGTTGTTGAAGTGTCGCTGCCTCAGCCATAAATTCTGGTTCGCGACTGAATGCATCTGTCAGGTTAGCTTTGCCCGGACGGAACTCAACATCATAGTTGAACCCGGATTCAAGAAACTCCATCCATCGGGTTTGATGTTGACTGAGGTTCGGCTGCGTCTTCAGATATTTTAGCGCGTGATGGTCAGTGTGTACAACGCATTGGAAGCATTCAAGATAGCACCGCCACAACTTAAATGTGTATACAACCGCCAGCATCTCTTTCTTGTGTGTCGCATATTTGAGTTCTGATCCGCACAAAGTTGCAACGGTTGCTCTCTGTTACCATTATCCTGTAAGAGAACCGTGCCAATGGATTGGTCGGAGACATCGGTAACCATGAGATAGTCAATCGTTGGATCGGCCAATCGTAGGGCTCACGCCGAGGTCAGAGCGTTCTGCAAAGTGGTGAATGATTCTTGTTCCCTATCCCCCCACTGCCACTCATTTTCTATGTGAGTGAGGTCTGAGAGAGGTGCTGACACTCGGGGATGTTCTTGTACAAAACACCGGAAGTAGTTGCAGAAGCTGAAGAAAACTTGAATGTCTCAGACGTTGGTCACTATCGGCCAATCAACAAATGCTCCCACTTTCTTTTTATCCATGGTGATCTGTCTGCAGTTGATGATGTGACTCCAAAACACAATTGAACGGCAACCAGAGATGCACTTCGAGAGGTTTCTAAAGAACTTCTCTCTTTGTAAAACTTCAAGAACTTTTTGGAGATGTCCATCATGCTCCTTTGGGGTGTGGCTCTATACCTGAATGTTGTTGAGGTATATCATGACAAACATTGTCGAGGTATGGATGGAAAACATTGTTCATTGCGATTATGAACGTCATCAGGGCATTCGTTAGTCCGAATGGTTTGACCGTGAACTTGAAGTTCCCGTAGCGCGTTCAGAATGCCGTCCTCTTGATTTCGGCGTCTACTATGCTGTTCTGGTGATAACCACTGTGTAGGTCATTTTTACTGAAGATTCGAACTCCTCGGAGTTGGTGGAAGAATTCTTTGGCAAAGGGAAGCGGGTAGCGGTTCTTAATGGTAGCATTGTTCAACACCCAGTAGTGCACACACATCTGCATCTCGTCAGGTTTACCTTTTGCAAATAGTGCTAGTGCGGCATATGGTGATGTGGATGGGCAGATAAACCCTTGACCGAGCATCTCATCGAGTTGCTCTTTCATCTCGTTCAGCTCATGGTCGCTCATTTGATAAGCTCCTCAAATGGGGTAAACCCAGCCACAGTACTCCCTAGTGACGGCACTTTGAACACTGCCTGACAATGTTGCTGGATCGAGTCATTTACTGGCAGAAGACTGCAAACGGGTCTTGACACTGCCAAGATTGGCAGTCCAGGCTCTAGAATTTGTGAGATTAGCTAGCAGCACCCTAGGTTTCATGAATTAGGAAAACAGGCTCTTGCATTCAGTCTCACAAGGAACAAGGGCCCCTAGATTGAACTGCCCTTGTACATGTCATTTACATTTTGTGAGAATACACCACGCTTGCATCTTGTCATTCAGTTTTGAAACAGGTGCAGTTCTCATTTTATACCTAGAATAGGGTATGGTTAAAATCGATTGCAGAAGTGTTACAGCCCTGATGTACATGAGTCCCTAAAAATAGCAAGGGGATATTTCTATTCTTACATTCATCGCCCACCGCACGGCGACTTCAGGATTTTTCCGCCGTTCGGCTGAGGGCATTTTGGCCAATTACGCCGACCTCTCGTGTCTCGTTCCAGAAGTTTCTGACAGCTTTGACCACTTTCCAGAACGGTCGACACAAGTGTCACGAACCATATCAATGTTTTGATATTGTTCATTCAACTTCTTGACGACGCTCGACTTTTATAAAGAAGCATCGCCATATTCTCAAAGTCCCCCAACTTCTCAGTGGAGCTTTTTGAATCCACCACTCATGGCAGGACCTTGCACACCTCGCTCGGATCGAACACCGAAGACCCGACTTATGCCTCATTCTCATTCTCAGCATTGTATGTATGTGCTTGACGCACTCAATCATTGTCATCAAAGTACACTTACCGCCAAGTTATCCATTTCTCCCAAAACCCCAAATCAACTTTTGCACCGCACCTCATTCCTGTGAACAACCTATGTTCCACTCGGTGTAACACTTGGTATCAGAGCACAACGATGATGCTGGGATAACCGACGCATTAAGTACAGGGCGACAACCTCGCATGAGTTCTCGGCACATCTGCACTGTTCAGAAGATCACAAACTTCACAATGACAACGGTGAAAAGAGCAAGTACACCCGGGAACAAATCGCAGTCTCCAGCGAGTACTCCTGCAATGGCAGATTAGCAGCACGCGAAAAACGACGCTCTCCAGGCGAACCAGGCGGCAGCGACAAGTTTTGCGGCAAATGGTACACTGCCAACGGCCCCGACGGCCAATCCCGTAATGGACCCCTTGGGCTCGGCAAACCCTCGCCCCGACCACAGCCTGTTGAGTTGACGCCTGGCACGATGGTAGGCACCAGCCAACAAGCACAAATCAACAAAGACTTGTACCAGAATTTATCAGGACTCGAGAGCCTCAACACCCATCTGCTCCAATAGCTCAACGCGGCGATGGAGGAGCTTTTAGTTTCTCATGCGCGCAAAGTAGTACTTGCCAAGAGTAATCTACTACTCTCGAATGAGCCCTAGATTTGACCGGCACTCCCTAAGACGTTTGATCCCGCAAACTCTAAGAGACTGATGGTCAGGATGTGGCTGACGAGTTTGGAGGTGTAATTCACTGTTGTTATGGTCAACAACGACAAATATATAACTGACATCGTGGCCTTGATTTCGCATGGCACGGCTTTGATTTGGTGGTCTGATCTAAAGGCCATCCAATGGCAGCAGGAGACCGGCGGAGCTACATCAACGACTCTCGTAACCGCTCTCACATTGTTGCCCACAGGAGTACTACCTCTCGAGCAGATCAACCCGACATGGCACAACTCTCTCACGTCACCAGAAACGTGGAACGAATTCGCGCACACACTTCATTGGGAAGATAAAAAATAAATTTGATGTACGCTACAGACTCGAAAATCTACGTTCGCAGTCCAGCGTGGCAAAACATACTTGGCGTTTCCACAAAATCATCATTGGTAGTGAAATCGCACCGGAAAAACTGTGTTTCTACTATTAAAATGGCTTGAAGTGAGATGTTCGAGAAGAAAACTCCATTTTGGCATTCAAGACAACCTTTAGTGCATAATCGCAGCAGCCGACCATATCGACAGCGTTGACTACAATACTTGGATGCAAGAATCCGACACCTGGTGACCCCAAAGTCACAATCCTTATCGAGGCAAAGGGAAATAGCAGGAGTCACAAACCTCATCTCCGATGGAAACTGATGCCGTTGATCAGTGCGATCAACAGCTCTAATAGAATTGTGGAAAACTAAGTCATATCTCACGTGACTGCCGATAGTGGCAACATTAAGCCAAAAAGTGGGAGAAGTCACAGAAAGAGAGTGAGGAGTAGGGAAACGACTGAGGAAAGGAGTAGATAGTGAGGCTCTTGTCCAGTTGGAAAACGCTGCTCCGACCGATTACCCATCTGAGTGGCTCACATCACCGGAGATAAGGATTCCTTAGATTGCAAAGTTTGACTGGAAGTACGAGGATGACCAACCAGTGATACTACTATGAGTGTAATCAAGGGGTTGTAAAAGTCACAAAATGGTACCGACACTATTGGATGGAGGAGCTTTTCACAATTTCATGAGCAATGACATGGGTTGAAATCTGCGTTTGCAGAATGAACCAGGATTGTTTGAAGGCAAAATCGTTGATGGAAAATTGCAGATCCGTTGAATTTGCAAACCACTCTGGCTAGAAATCAGAGATGTGCACCACGTAGCGGTCTGGAGGACTTATCCAACCAGTGACCATAAAGTCATCCTTGGATAAGATTTCCTGTATCGGCACAATCCGCACATAAACTGGAGAAGCAGTACAGTCTATGTTAGCATTCATGGCATAAATTGACACCTGGCTCTGGTCGAGCGACCCACGACGTAGCGGTGGTTACGGGAAGCAGCAGAGGTGGAAGCAGTAGAGGAAGTTGCGACAGCCACAAAACGCCAACCGATACCTCTGGACATGGCCAAGCGGTACCTTAAATGTAGAGCTCAACCATGGCTAATACAAGTGGAAGCAGGAGAAGTCAAAGAAATTGCAACTGCCAAAGCAACAGCGACAACAAAATCTAAAACGTTCGCAGCAGTTCCAAAAGAATTTGCAAAGCTCATTGAGGAGTTTGAAGGAGTTCTTCTCAACAAACTACCCCGAGAACTACCACCACAACGGAACATCCACCATCAGATAGAAGCCGGATAGCAGACCAAAAGTGAAGGGAACCTATTGGATCAGAGATCACGAGCTTACCAAACTCAAGAAGCAGCTGGATGAGATGCTCGGGTAGGGGTTCATCCGACCCTCCACGTCACCCTATGCGGCACTAGTAGTTTTTGTATGAAAGAAAATAGGATAAATGCAGTTGTGCACGGACTACCGAGTATTGAATGACATGACCATTAATAACAACTATTCCCTTTCGTGAACAGATGAGCTTTTTGAACAATTCCGTGGAGCCCAAAATTTCAGCAACATTGACCTCTTTAATGGCTATCATCAGATCCACGTATCTAAAAGGGACGTCAAGAAGACAACATTCCACACCAGTTACTGGAACTTCAACTTCACAGTCATGCCGTTCGGACTCACGAATGCCCCCGCAACATTGATGACAGCGATAACCAACATTTTTTGCAGATACCTCGATGACCTTGTTGTCGTATATCTCCACGACATCCTGGTGTACAGCCAGAACACAATACACATCTCCAAAAACTTCTCAAGGTCTTATAAAGAGAGAATCCTTTTGGAAAACTCTTGAAGTGCAACTTTGGTTGCCGTTTGATTGAGTTTTTGGGCCACATAATCAGCGGCAGATGGATCACCATGGACCCGAAAAAGGTGGAGGTGGTTGCTGATTGGCCGACACTTCTTTTGTTTTGGGACATCACCAATTGGGCTTCTGTAACTACTATTTCCGGTTTGTAAAGACCTTTGTCCGGGTGTCAGTGCCTCTCTCCGATCTCACCCTGAAAAGCACCGAGTGTATTTGGGGGGATAACGAACAAGAAGCGTTTAACTCTTTGAGAAACGCTCTGATCTTGTCGACAGCCTTACGGTTGGCATACCCAACGATAGACAATATCATGGCCACTGATGCGTCCGATCAAGCCATTGGAGCTGCTCTCCTGTAAGAAAATGATGGTGGAGACCAACCAGTTGCATACATGTCAAGAAACCTACGCGAGTCGGATCCGAACTACGCGGTGCACGAGAAGGAGATGCTCACAGTCGTGCACACGTTCAAGACATGGTGATGCTTCCTACAATGTTGGCAATGAATCGTCCACACCAACCATCACGCCCTCATATATCTTAAGACCCAACCAAATCTAAGCTTTCAAAAAACTGAATGGATGGAGTTCCTTGACTCCAAATTTGACTACGGCATCGAGTACCAACCTAGAAAAACAAATCCGGTGGTTGCTCTAAGTTGACAACCGGATTTACTGGCTGATATCAGCATGCTACTTGTCAAACAAGACCCGAACCTCACGGGGGTGCTTACAAAGGGTTACGAGGAGTTTGGTGGGTACGACAAAAGCAATTTGTGGTTCAATCATCCCTACTAGCAAAGGTAATTCACTCGCCAAGTTGTCGGTACTCCAAACGAGAAACTACGGCGGATGCTATTGGAAGAATGCCAAGACACTGGTCCAAGTGAAAACTTTGGCGAGGACAAGACGCTCTGAAAGCTGGCAAAGTAATATTGGTAGGACAAGATGCAGAATGACATGGTGACCTTCCATAAATTGCACGACACCTGTCAGGTACAAAAATCTTGTCACATGCGTCCACCGGGTCTACTTCAACCCCTAGCCATGCTGACGGAACCGTGGGTCGACATCAACATGGACTTCGTGGTGGGACTGCCCACCACACCCGGGGAGTAAGACGCCATCATTGTCGTGGTGGACAGATTTTCTACAATGTCACACTTCATCCCAACGACGACCACCGTCACCGTAAAAAGAACATCGCGACTGTTTCTAAATCAGATCGTGCGACTGCATGGAGTGCCACGTACCATCATCAGCGACAGAGAAGGGCACTTCACCAACCATTTTTGGCATGAAGTGATGACGCGTTATGGCAGTCACATCAAGCTGTCCACGCCGTTCCATCCTCAGACCGACTGACAAATTTCTCTGAACTTTAAGCGAGTCACCTGGTAATGATTGGGCAGCAAAGCTGCCGACCGCCACACTTACATACAACTCCGCCACCTCCACCGCAACTGGTAAAATGCCTTTGGAGGTCGTGTACGGCAAACTTCCCGCCACACTGGCTGGATTGCAGAGTCAGAGAAACATTCCCGCAATTTGTAAGCATATGGGAGGAAACAAGGCAGGCCCTCGTGAAGACACAAGCAGCTATGAATCAGGTAGCCAGCCGACATCACAGTGATGACGTGTTCACAGCTAGCGACGATGCCCTCCTCAGCACGGCGAATATCAAACTATGAGGACAAGGCTTTGCAAAGCTCAAATCCCGCTGGTTGGGACCGGTTGAGATCAAGCAAATGAAAATCCCAGCCATCGCTCGACTTCCTCTCCCAGTCAGCATGGCGATCCACCTTGTCTTCCACATGAGCAACCTCAAGCACTACTGGGATCCCACTAAGAACTTCCTCGGCGCAGACGTCACACCTCCACCTCCCGTACAAGTGGACGGGGATACGGAGTATGTGATTGAAGATATCCTCGGACAACGAGGCCAAATATCTGGTCCATTGGCATGGCTACGATGCCGCGTACAACAACTGGGAGCCCTACGACAACCTCCAAGACCTCAATCATCTGATCAAATTTTCTCTGTCACCAGCCTACATCCATTAGTGCACCGGGACGTCGCGGCAAAAAGGGGGGAAGTGTTATGTCCCTGACGTACACGAGTCCCCAAAACTCGCGTGTGGGAATTTGTATTCTCACATTCGTGGGCCACTGCGTGATGTCTTCAAGATTTTTCCGTCGTTTGGCCGAGGGCATTTTGGCCAAGTGCCCCGACCTTTGGTGTCCCGTTCAAGATGTTTCTGACAACTTCAACCACTTTCCAGAACGGTTGACAGAAGCATGGCAAACCATATCAATGTTTTGATATCGTTTGGTTGACTTCTTGACAACGCTCAAAATTCATAAAGAATCATCGTTGTATCCTCAAATCCAACTGAATTCTCGATGGAGCTTCTTGAATCCACTACTTGCGGCGCGACCTGGCACGCGTCGCTCGGCCCAAACACTAAAGACCCAACTTGTTCCTCGTTTTCATTCTTGGCATTGTGTATATGTGCTTGATGCACTTGACACTTGTCATCGAAGTACACTTAGTGCTTAATAAAAATTGTCCATTTGTCCCAGAATCCGTGATCGCCTTTCTTCTTGAACCTCATCCCAATGAACCATCTATGTTTTGCTCGGCGTAGGAAGTGTTACGTACCAAACGTACACAAGTCCCTGAAATTTTTTAGTGGGTATTTTTTTCACTACACAAATAGCCCACCATGTGTCAAGATATCAATTTTGGTTTCAATGGTCGAGGGAAATTCGGCCACCAGCCCTCACCATGTAGCGTTCCTTCTCGCACGATCTGACGACTTCAACCACTTTTGAGAAATATCGACAGAAGTGATGCAATTTGTTGGTTGCCTTCTCGATGTATCAAGGTTTATCAAGATTTAAAAGATGCATATCACATCTTCGCCGTCGATTCCCTGGCGGAGCTTCTCGATCTGACCACTCATGATGGGACTCCGCACGCATCGCTCAACAGTCGACCCAACGACCCTCACTACGTCTCATTTGCAACTCGACACTTGCATGTATGTGTTCAGTCGTTTCGACAATCTTCATTGAATTACACTTACCGCTAAATGCAAACTGCTCAAGTGTCTCATTTTCTCAAACCGTGTTCTGCCTCGCAACTCATACCTGTTCACCATCCACGCTCTGTTCAGCGTAACACTTGGTATCAGAGTGCAACAGTGTTGGATGGGCCGTAGACTAGTTTACTCATCCTAAGGATTACCTTGCACAAGTTAACAGCACATCTCACACATGAAGACTTTGCAAACTTCACAACGACGATGTGAAGCAAGCGAGCGCACCCGACGACCAACAATGGGTATTCGACGACAAATTTGGTGGTGGAGGAGTAGATCGTGACCATGCACGCAAACGCTGAAGCGGTGGCACATGCTGGCGTGGCATGTTATGCGGCAGTTGGGCTAGTCCCGACGGCTTCGACGGCCAATCCGGCCACGGAACTGACTGCGGTAAACCAGCCACCCCTACCGAAAGCCTCAACGTTTGTAGCAAGAGTGACAGGTGGCACCGGACGGCAGGGGCGGATGAATGAGGAACTGGAAAACCGTATCTCCGTGCTCAACGGAAACAGCAACCATCTGCTCCAACAACTCAACATCACGATGGAGGCTCTTTGCAACGCAAGTGCACGAGATGCGGTGCTCGTTGAGAGTAACACCCAAATCTCGAACAAATCCAAGATCCATCCGGACTTTCCCAAACCGTTTGATCCAGCAAACTCCAAAGGACCAACGGTTTGGATGTGGCTGATGAGCTTGGAGGTGTACTTTACCATTGCTGGGGTCAACGACGATCAAAAGAAGATTGACCTTGCGGCCACGCTTTTGCGTGGCATGGCATTGAGTTGGTGGTCCGACCTCATGGCCATCCAACGATAGCAGGAGACTAGCAGGGACTCATCGAAGGCCAACGGCGTCCGCCTCGCATCGTCAATCGGAGGCCTTCTACTCTTGGAGCAGATCAACTCGCAATAGCAAGACATGCTGACGCAACCAACAGACTAGAGCAAATTCTGGCATGGGATGCTTGCACGCTTTGGAAAACATAACGAAAAGTCTAACGCTCGGCACAAAATCCAACACCTCCGTCAGCAGTCCTGCATGGCAGAGTATGTGGAGATTTTGCGAGGTCATCACTGGTGCATACATCACCCCCAAAGAACTTTGTTTTCACTACAACAACGGCCTCAAATGGGACATCCAATGAGTGATCTCCATTTTTGGCATCCAAAACAACTTACCACAGATGACCTCGGCAGTAGAAAGGATTGACAACGCCAACTATAACGCTTGGATCCAAGAATCCTACGGCTGGCAACCTCCTAACCACAATTATCATGGAAATGGAAAATTCCAGTCTGAGAACTCCTTGACTCCGATAGAAGTAGACACCGTCCACCAAAAAGAGACGTGCACTTGCTAGAATTGCTGAAAAACTGGGCATATTTCTCGGAACTACTAAAGCAAGTATCAGGCCAAAAAGGGGGAAAGTCACAGAAAACCAAGTCAGTAAACGGCAAGAGGTAGGAGTGAAAGGCGCAAATCTTGTCTGAGAAGAGCGATCTGAGCCAAACAATCACCTGAACCGCTTACGATGCCGCAGAGGGTTTTGGGATCGCTAAGTTCGAAGAGGGATACGCAAAAATCAACCAGTTATACTGCTAAAATCTGGAGCTTGCAAGAGTCATAAAACGGTGCCGGCACTATTAGATGGAGGGGCCTCTTAAAGTTTTGTAAGCAACAACATGGTTCAAAAACTGGGTTTGCAGACCGAGTCGGGGGTATTTTAAGGATGTACCGTCAACGAGAGATTGCAGATGTGAAGACTCTAAGAACTACTACGAATGTAAGTAAGGAACTTGCGGGATGTAACAGTCTGGAGGTCGTGTCCGATGAGTGACCACAAAATCATTCTTGAACACAATTTCCTATAATAGCACAGCTTACAGATCGAATGGAACAGTGGTGACGTCCACGTGGAAGTCAACAGTATGAAGCGAGAACTTGCATGCGTGGGGTGGAAGATGACAGCGGAAGCAATAGAGGTGGAAGCAGAAGAGAAAAATACAGTAACCAAGAAGCGACAACCCGTGCAACCGATACCGTTCAACGTGGCCAAGCATTGCATGCAATGACGGGCTTGCGTGTGGCTCATGCACCACAAGCCAATGGAGGAAGCAGAAGCGGCAGCCGCAGACTCATCGGCCTCATCAGCCTCATTGGTCTCATTGGCCTCAAGAAAGTTTGCAATGGTTCTCGGCGAATTTGTACCTGTCATCCGAGAGGGGGTTGCAGGTTGCACAGACAGAAGATACGGAAGCAAATGTAGGTTTGCAGAGGAAGCAAATGTCTAAATCGACTCTTGAGTAAGAAATTACATAGTTACAGATTTCTAACAAGCCTTTGTATGCCTCATTTGGCCTAGGGAGCACTGAGATACACTCTGTCAAAGTCTACCCTCTAGCACACTCTCCTGGCCTAGCGGGATGAGCGGCAGTCACCTTGTCACACAAGAGAATTATGTCTCACACCACTTGGACGACCAACAATTGTTGTGTGCACCTTCCTTGAAGTCTCTTGGAGGTCCTCCAGCTGCCTTTTCTCCTTGAAGGCCGCTCTCAGCCGTCCTGGCCA
>SZWC01012236.1:0-12105 GCA_023375785.1 Penium margaritaceum | reverse complement strand
CCCCCCCCCCCTTTCCTTGCTTTTTTGAAAAGGAGAAAAGGAGAGGGTAATGACAAGGGCTTGAGGCCACAGGCATAGGCCCTCGAGGCCTTGTGGTCTCATGGCCGCCGGTCGAGCAACCAGCTCGATCGGTGGCCAGCAGGTGGCTGACTACCGGCCAGCAGGTAGCTGGCCCGTGGCCAGCGAAGGGCCTGCCGCCAGCCAGCCCCTGCATATATGTCCAATGATTTGCAAATAACACACTCAGTCTTCAGTACGCCCAAGGAGTGGGCTCACGCTTAAAGAACGCACTAGCATTTAAGTGTACACTTCTAGTATTAATTACTTCTTATTGACTTCTTCTTACCTCATTCTCTCCCTCTGCCCTTCCCTCCCTCCCTTTCTCTTTCACTCTCTCTTTCTTGGTTTGATCTATCTCAGTATATGTTAGTCTTTCTCTCTCTCTCTCTCTCTCTCTCTCTCTCTCTCTCTCTCTCTCTCTCTCTCTCGTTCTCTCTCTCTCTCCCTCTCATTGTCTCTTTCTCTCTCTCTCCCTCTCTCTCTCTCTCTCTCTCTCTCGTTCTCTCTCTCTCTCCCTCTCATTGTCTCTTTCTCTCTCTCTCCCTCTCTCTCTCTCTCTCTCTCTCTCGTTCTCTCTCTCTCTCCCTCTCATTGTCTCTTTCTCTCTCTCTCCCTCTCTCTCTCTCTCTCTCTCTCTCGTTCTCTCTCTCTCTCCCTCTCATTGTCTCTTTCTCTCTCTCTCCCTCTCTCTCTCTCTCTCTCTCTCTCGTTCTCTCTCTCTCTCCCTCTCATTGTCTCTTTCTCTCTCTCTCCCTCTCTCTCTCTCTCTCTCTCTCTCGTTCTCTCTCTCTCTCCCTCTCATTGTCTCTTTCTCTCTCTCTCCCTCTCTCTCTCTCTCTCTCTCTCTCGTTCTCTCTCTCTCTCCCTCTCATTGTCTCTTTCTCTCTCTCTCCCTCTCTCTCTCTCTCTCTCTCTCTCGTTCTCTCTCTCTCTCCCTCTCATTGTCTCTTTCTCTCTCTCTCCCTCTCTCTCTCTCTCTCTCTCTCTCGTTCTCTCTCTCTCTCCCTCTCATTGTCTCTTTCTCTCTCTCTCCCTCTCTCTCTCTCTCTCTCTCTCTCGTTCTCTCTCTCTCTCCCTCTCATTGTCTCTTTCTCTCTCTCTCCCTCTCTCTCTCTCTCTCTCTCTCTCGTTCTCTCTCTCTCTCCCTCTCATTGTCTCTTTCTCTCTCTCTCCCTCTCTCTCTCTCTCTCTCTCTCTCGTTCTCTCTCTCTCTCCCTCTCATTGTCTCTTTCTCTCTCTCTCCCTCTCTCTCTCTCTCTCTCTCTCTCTCTCTCTCTCTCTCTCTCTCTCTCTCTCTCTCTCTCTGTGTGTGTGTGTGTGTGTGTGTGTGTGTGTGTGTGTGTGTGTGTGTGTGTGTGTGTGCTCTTTAATTGTTTTGACTTGTTTTACTATTTTAAACGTTTTACTTAAGTGAAGGAAATACATCTGTATTTTAACACCTTTTTCTAGATGGAATGCATGAATTTTAAATGTTTTTAAGAAAATCTGAAACATGTTCTTGGTTCATCACATGTTTGAAATTGGGGTGTCTTGTTTTCGTTCACAATGTATGTAAGGCCAGCCCACTTCTGTCCTTACATTTGACAATGTACTAATCATGTATTAGATGTTGCTTTGGACCTCGAAACTGTCGTCCCTTTAAAATTCAATCACTGAGGTGGTTTTTCCGATTAGACATGAAGTTCTAAGATTCGATGGCATTTGACTTTGGCCATTGGACAAACTATCGGCACACAGTTTCGTGACGCCCATCATCGACAGCAACCGTTTAGTTCATTTATGGCCATGAACTAGTGGGATTGGGGATGTGAACAAGACAAGCAGATTCCTCATAGAAGTTTGCACGAACCGCCTAGTGTACGGGGATAGTGCATGAGGGGAGTGAACGATCAACACATAGGAGAGTGCTCTTATCACACACTCAATGTTTGGTCACTTTCCCCAAAACATGAAGACAGGGCAAGAACAAAGGTAAATCACGACATTGAAAACCATTAACATTTGCGAGAGACATTTGTAGTGTATTACTGTTGTTACCCACAACACTAATGAGGGTTTTTCTCGTATTATGGGACACGGTGGTCCGCAACCGGGGTCCTCATTGTGAAGGCCGATTGCACGTTGGCTCTTCGGGAAAAAGAACACGTTATGTTCCCTCTGCTTGTCGGCGTCTATGTCAACCATACAAAACTAAATAAACTACATTTGGAAAAGAAACGAGGTATCCCATCCTACCTGAATGAAGGTGCTATCCATTTCTTCTGGCAGATATCGAGCTCCATTTTCCCCCAGTTAAAAATTGTGATCACAATGAGCCCCGACTAAAAACGGTTGAACTCAGGAGACCCCGCAGTTCCAGTGGTTGACACGAGATACCCTGTAGGATATGCGGTAAATCACAATTTATTTCTATTTCCAAATTTCTTGGAACCTCTCAAAGTAAAAATGATTGTCGACATATTGTTCATCAGTCGCGAGGAACGGTATTTGACTAATGAGGATAAGGTAAATGCCCCTTGTCTACACGGGGTACATTGTGACAACATCAAATAGCCCGGGTGTGGGGGTGTTTTGTATCAACAAAATATACCCCGTGGGGCAGCACGGGGTTTATTGTATCCTTAAACGTGTACATGGGGCTCATGGTGATAAAAACGTCAAGTCGGGACGACCTGTGATCAAACTTTTGTCAAGAGAGGGTTTGGCGATGTTTCTTGCCAAATCCGGGGTACCTAATTTTTTCTTGAAACTACATTACAAACAAAGGGAAAAAAGCTTAGAATAGTGGAAGAAAGAAATTTAGAATGTCGGAGAGAAGGGAACAAGTTCTTAAGTGATAAGAACTGTCCATATGTTTCTGACATTTGTATGTCAACTGAAAACGGGTCGCTTTTTCATGGTAGCAAAAGATAGACTATCCCCATTCAGAAGAAATAAAAAAATCAACCACTGACCTTTGAGAACGACACTTTGATTCTCTTCTTTAAAGAGTCAATCGCATTTTGTACTAACAACAAACAAAAAGAATTGATGACTTGGAATGAGACTTCACTTTTCTCAACTCATATGTTCAACCCGGCATCTGGATAAGACAAAATCAATAGCCTCACGAACCTCCTGAGTCTTGCATAACTCGTTTGAACTTTCAAAACACATAGCTTTGCTGTGGAACTAACATCACAAACCATTTGGAATTCAACATTCAGAAACCGCACACTTAGTGTGTGATAAGTGCATTCGTCCACATACACTAGGCCTCACACTGAGGGGGTCCTAGGGGAAAATGTACGACGGGACTACCGATGGCCTTCGGCGACACAAGAGAAGAGCTAATGGACCTGACGGCCGGCATCTTCCGTAGCCAAACGTTGACCACGAATTTGTTGGATCGGTCGAAAATCATTGTTCAAGTACGTCCGCAGAGCCAATTAATCTCCCCACCTCAAAAGCATACACGAGATACAGAAACAACATGATTTTAAGGTAGTCTGACAGGTCATCATGATTCTATAAAGAGATACAAAAATTAATGAAATGAATCTTTGGTAGAATGTGAAGGGAGAAGCAGGGTTCTCTTCCTAAGAGCACCACACAAGATTGATTGCTACAACACACCCGTCTATCGTATGAGAAACAACTACTAAAACAAATGTAAGAATAAGATTTCCCAAAGTTCATGCATCAACTAATAGTTAGCTTTGGCTCAATCTATACAAGAAAAACACCTGAAAAAGAGTAGAAATTTTAGAAAACATTTCTTTAGGATTTTATGGCCAATAAAGAAAAAATGATGCACTTAGTGCACTTTTGGTTTGTATTGATAAGGATGATGAAGCACTCCACACACACACCGACACATACAAAGCCCACGTACTCTATCTCCTCCAATAATTACGGTCTCTTGTCCATGAGACAGAAATTCCACTTCATAATGCATAATGTATTAGTGCGAAGGACAATGCACTACAGTGATTTTAATAGAGGCATAGTAGGAGCACGTAGTAAGTAACCAAGTCTCCTCATGAAGGACAAAGTATGCACAAAAGACAACACTTGAATTAAGCACCCTTAAGGATAGTATAGCCATATGAGAAAAAAGGACACACTCAGTGCGCTCTTACTGTTTTTTTGTATGGACGATGAGGTTTGTATGGACGATGCACTCTCCACACGCACTGACCCCACGTAATGGACCCCCTGTAGGAGGAACTTATAACTACTCGTGCAAGACAAAGATAACAATAAATTCACACATTACTATGCTAGTGTAAGAGGGAGTGCAGAATACTAATTAGATAGCACAAATAGGCCACACGCTAAGAAAACAAGTATTCTCATAACGGACGAAGTACGCACACACGAAGACTTTCATCTAGTTCCATTAAGGATAATATGGCCATATGAGACAAAAGGGCGCACTCGGTGCGATATTGGTTTATTTTTGTATGGATGATGAATGCATTCACCACGCACAATAAACCCACGCACTGATCTCTCTCTAGGAAAAACTCTTGGCTATGCATGAAAGAAAAAATCACACTCAAAGCACACATTAACATAGTAGTGTAGGAGGCAGTGCAGTACATGACCTTTAATACAAGCACACTACGAGTACACGCCAAAATACTAGTGTATGAAAAGACCATGATTAACCATACCTCAACCCTTGTTGTAGCAAGGGGTGGTGTCCACCCGTCCCTCTCTTTGGCGAGGAGGGAGGGTTGAACCGGCCCTCCTGCTACAAACAAGGAACTTATACAAAAACCTGTTTACAATTTGTGTGATAGGAAACTACCACACAATCAGAACAAACTATGGATCAACCGAGCCGCCATTTGAGATAGCCAATGTAGTAACAGCCCGGCTAACTCGAGTTGCGCTTACTACTGATGGGCCCTCCTGTTGATCGCCATCCCTTGGGCTTCGTCATTGATGGATTCGGCAACACGGATCCTTACCTTGGACCTCAGTGAAAATCACGGCCTTGAGGTGAATTTATTCCAACTATAATGTACCCCCACAATTCGCAAGACTAAGTTTGTTTATACAAAACATATACAGAGCTATAGTCAATGTAACCCAAGTTTACTTTGCCTTCCAAACTGCATTTTTTCAACGTACAATGACATTACTTAACAATGATATTGTGCAAGGGATCTAATCCGCCCCTCACTTTCAGACATATTGAGGCCAAGCCCCTTGCCTGACACTCAATGAAGTGCCACCAGTGAGATTGAAACTAATTGTGCCCCTTCTCTCAATAATTACAACCAATTGCAGTCACTAATTTCTTCTCAATTCACCATTTTGGATGTTTGTTTGGAGGCTATGATGTCTCCATAAGGTTGAACACCTTCTCTTTCTTTCTTGTTCTAAGGTCAAGGACAATCAAAGAAAGATTGACCTCGTGGAGGTGCTTTTTCGTGGAACAGTGCTAAGTTGGTGGTCTGATCTAAAGACCATCCAACGGTACCAAGAGACCGACGGGGCATCATCAACAGCCAACGTCGCCCATCTCATGTCGCCAACCGCAGGCGTTCTACCCTTGGAGTAGATCAACTCGTAGTGACAAGACGCGCTGATGCCACCAATAGACTCGAACGAATTCTTACACGCCGTGCTTGCACAATTCAAATGGCTGAACGAGAAGTCTCACGCATAGTACAAGCTCCAGCGTCTTCGTCAGCTGTCCTTTGTGGGAAAGTACACCAGGAGATTCGGCAACATCATCACTGGAGCAGAAATCACCCCCGATGAACTCTCTTTTCACTACAGCAGCGGTCTCAGGGAAGATATCCAACGAGAAATTGTCGGCATCCAAAACGACCTACCGCAAACGATCGTAGTCATAGAAAGGATCGATAGTGCTCACTACAACACTCGGATCTAGGAATCTTAAGGATGGTAACCTCCCAACCACAATTATCGTGGAAACGGAAAAGGCCAATCGGCGAACTCCTTAACTCCGATGGAAGTGGACACCGTTGCCAAGAGAGATACGCGCACCTACTACAACTTTGGAAAAGCCGGGCATATGGCTCGCAACTGCCGGAACAAGCAGCAGGCCAAAAAGGGGGGAAAGTCACAAAACAATTCAGGAAACGGCAAAGGACAGGAGTGAAAGATGCAACTCTTGTCCCCACGGAGCGATCTGCACCAAACGATTGCCCATTTGAATGACTTGCATCATTGCAAAGGATCCTTGAGATCGCAAAGTTTGACGAGGGGTACGAGGAGGACCAGCTAGCAATAATGCTAAACATTCAGTTTCAAGGATGTAAGAGTCGTAGAACAGTACCAGCACCATTGATTGGAAGAGATTCACACAGCTTCGTACGCAACAACATGGTTTGTAAACTGGGTTTGCACACCAAACCAGGGGTGTTTGAAAAAAAAACCTGTCGACACAAGATTGCAAATATGGAGACTCCAATAACTACTACGACTGGAGATCTACGACATGTAACGATATGGAGGTCCTGCCCAATGAGTGATCAAAAAAACATTCTCGGACAAGCTTTCATGTACTGGCACAATCCACATGTCGACTAGAACAGCAGTGACGTCTACGTGGAGATCGACAGCGCCAAGCGACAACTTGTGCGTGTGGGACAAAAGACAACAGCGGAGTTGGAAGCAATGGAGGAAACAATGATAGCCAAAAAGTGACAACCCATACACCCCATACTGCTTAACGTGGCCAAACACTGTATGTGACAAGGAGCTCATACGTGGCTTGTGCATGACGAGCCAATGGAAGAAGCAAAAGTAGGAGAAACTGACTCATCGGCCTCATCAGCCTCAACAAAATCAATAAGGTTTGCGATGTTACCCGAAGAGTTCGCACCAATCATCCAAGAGTTTGCGAATGTCTTCCCCGACGCACTCCCGAGAACCCTACCTCCTCAACAAGAAATCAACCATCGCATCGAACATGAGCCAGGCAACCGGCCCACAGTCCGAGGGGCCTATGGAATGAGCGATCACAAACTGACCAAGTTGAAGAAGCAATGCAACGAGATGCTCGGTCAAGGGGTCATCCACCCATCCACGTCACCATATGCTGTACCTGTACTGTTCGTGAAAAAGAAAACTGGTGAGATGCGGATGTGCGTGGACTATCGGGCGTTGAACGACGCTACCATCAAGAACCGCTACCCTCTTCCCCGAGCTAATATGCTTTTTGACCAGCTCTGAGGGTCTCGAATGTTTACCAAAATTGACTTGAGGAGCGATTATCACCAAATCCGCATAATAGACACCAACATCAAGAAGACGGGGTCATGAACTCACTACAGGCATTTCGAGTTCACGGTAGATCGTTCAGAATAACGAATGTCCTAATGAAATTCATGGCAGCAATGAAAAACATGTTTCGTCCATACCTCGACAATTTTTGTCATGGTATACCTCGACGACATTCTGGTGTACAGCCATACCCCAAAGGAGCACAATGGGCATCTTTACAGTTTTCTCAAAGTTTTACAAAGAGATTTTTTTTGGAAAACTGCAAGTGCGACTTTGGTCGCCATTCGATCGAGTTTTCGGATCTCGTCATCAAAGGTGGACGGATCACCATGGATAAAAAACAGTTGCAGCAGTCGTTGATTGGTCGACGCCGACCAACGTTTGAGAGATTTAAGTTTTCTTCAGCTTCTACAATTGTTCCTGACATTTAGCACGGGATTACGCCCGAGTGTCAGTGCCTCTCTTCGACCTCACTCAAAATGGAAATGAGTGCCTTAGGGAGATTAAAAAACAAGAGGCATTCATCGCTTTGTGGAACACACTAACCTCAGTGCTAGCCCTATGATTAGGCGATCCAACGGTCGAGTACATCATGGTTACACATAGTTCAGACCGAGCCATCGCTGTAGTCCTCTTACAAGACCATGGCAACGGTGAGCAACCAGTTGCATACATGTCTCAAAAGGTACGAGGACTGGAACTCAACTACACCATACACAAGAAAGAAATGTTGGTGGTCGTACATGCATTCAAGATATGGTAGTGTTATCTAGAGTACCACCGATGCATTGTACCCGCCGACCACCATGCACTGAAAAATCTGAAGACGCAGTCGAGCCTCCATCGACGCTAAACTTGATGAATGGAGTTCCTTGAATCCGACTTTGACTACAATATTGAGTACTCACCAGGTAAAATCAATCCAGCCGATGCACACAGCCGTCAACTGGATTTAATGGCTTAGGTGGCGACACTATGGTTAAAGGAAGATCCATACCTCGAGCAACTATTCACATAAGGCTACGACCTGCACGACGGATACGATAAAGAGAAATTGTGGAAGGACATAGCATACAGGAGACGACAATTCACTCGCCAGGTGGGCGTTCCCCCGAAGGACAGATTTCGTTGTATGCTGCTCGAAGAATGCCACGACACAGGTCCAGGTGGACACTTTGGAGAGGACAGGATGCTGAAGAAGTTGGGGAAAAACTATTGGTGGGACAAGATGCAATCCTTCATGGCCAACTTCTCCAAATCCTACGACACATTTCAGTGGCAGAAATCCAGTCGCACGCAGCCTGGACTTTTGCAACCACTCCGTATTCCGACGGAACCATGGACTGATACATCCATCGACTTCGTCACGAAGATATCAGTCACACCCTAGGGATATGACGCAATTCTCGTGGTAGTCGACAGGTTTTCCAAAATGTCCCACTTCATTCCGACAACAACCACCGTCACTGCCGAGGGAACAGCACGCCTGTGCATAAACAACATCGTGCGGCTACATGGCGCACCGAGAACCATCACGAGCGAAAGAGACGGTTCATTCACCAGCCGTTACTACGGCAGCAGAACTCAACTTTTGACAGCGTTTCGTCCTCAAACTGACGGTCAAACTAGGCGGAAAAATCAGTTGCTCAAACAATTGCTCCAAATGCTTTGCGAACCTCATGGGACGGATTCGGCACAAAAACTCCTAACGACGGAAATCCCATATGATTCGTTAGTTTCCACTATAACAGGTTAAACTCCATTTAAAGTAGTGTACGGCAAGCTTCCGCCACACCAGCCGGACTACACAGTTGAAGCAACATTCCCGCGGTTGACGTCCAACTCTGAGACTTCTCCATCATTTGGGAGGAACATGGCAAATCCTCGCTATGACAAAAGGAGCGATGAAAGGAATAGTTGACCAACATTGCAACGACCATGTGTTTGCCGCTGGTGACAAAATCCTTCTCAGCTCGGCCAACATGAAACTCCACAGAGCCAACTGTTTGAAGCTCAGACTCTGATGGTTGGGACCGTTTGAGATCGAGCGCATGCAAACTCCGTGGTTGCGTGACTCAAACTCCCGAACACTGTGCAAGCTCATCCGGTGTTCCACATCAGTAGGCTCAAGCACTATCGAGACCCCATAGAGAACTTCCAAGGCAGGGATATCCCTCCCCCTCCTCCCGTTAAAGTGGACGAGGACACAGAGTACGCCATCAAGGACATCCTCGGCCATCGACGACGAGGCAAAATGACAGAATACCTTGTGAAGTGGCACTGCTATGACGCCACGCACAACAGTTGGGAACCTTACGACAACCTCCGAGGCGTGGATCATCTCATCGACAGCTATTACTATCGTCACCAGGCCACATCTGTACCTGCGTAGGGAAGTCGAGACTAAAAGGGGGGGAATTGCTACAAACTAGACGTACACGAGTCCATAATCTTTCGGAGTGAGAATTCTTACGAGTACACAAATAGCCATTGCATCGCGAGAACTTGATACTCACTTTGACGGTCGAGGGCAAACTAACCAACTGCCCTCGCCTCTAGTGAACCTACCCAAACCTTCATACGATTTCGACCACTCTCACGAATCTCCAACAAAAGTATCACAACTTTTCAATGGACGTCTTGATACACTGAGACGAATCTGGACATATAAAGACGCATCTCGTTTCTTTAACCTTGATTCTCAAAGCCCCCCGATTTCTCGCGAACCTTCTCGAATCCGACGACTCACGATGCGACTTCGCACGCGTCGCTCGACAATCGACCCAATGACCTGGACTATGTTGCACTCGTAACTCGACTCTTACGTCTATATGTTAGACCATTTCAACACTTGTCATCGAAGTGAACTTACTGTTAATCATAGATTGGTGAAGTGTCACAAATTCTAAATCGTGTTCTACCTCGTAAGTTCTACTTGTCCACCATCTACGCTCCATTCGGCATAACACTGTGGGTCAGGTAGAATCATGAGGATTACCAGGTTCGCTGGCCGAGAGAGAAACCAGATGTTTTTAAGGTATTCAGCTCATTCTGCCATACTCTCGCCGTAGGATGGAAAGAGAGCGTATGGTCAAGCTAATGCGGTACGTCTAGGCCTTTCCGCCAAGCTTCCTCCTTCGGCATTCGAGAAGGAATCTGTTGTCCAATGCCGTGTTCCGCGACTTTTTTTTTTGTATTTTGTATCTACCGCCAATGACGTGGCAGGTATAGGTCTGACAGAATTTTGGTTCGGCACACTACAAATGTATCATGCGTGAATCCAGGATGTATTTTGTTGTGGAGGGTGTCCCGCCGACCTCCTCCACGACAGCTTCGTCGCTACAAATGTCAGGATCGGTAGCCAAACGAGAATTGTATCGATACATTTATCGATCAGCGGGCGTCGCGGAGAGTCGCATTGCGACCCTTCGCGAGGCCCTCCGATAGGTCGACGGCCTCGCGAATCCGCGTCGCCGTCGACTTCCCGTTCCGCTGGCCAAGGGATCCGGGCTCAATTCCCCTTGGTACATTATCGCTTGACAATTTTTTTTGTCAAGTTGTCGTGGGCTTCCGGATCCAGCGGGCCCGCTCGGCTTATCGGCGCGTACATACATGTTCTCTGGACAACGCCAACAACAATAATGTTTTGTTGTGAAAGAGGTTCGACGCCGCCCACTACAAAAAAAAAAGTCGCGGAACACGGCACAAGTGAGCAGCGTGACATGCACCGCCGCGGAATCCGAATCGGATTCCTACACGGATTTCGAATTTTGGAAGTACAAGAACAAACCCTTACAGAACTGTCCTCTAAACTACGCGACCTCAACATCGGTCGCGGGCCTGGCCATGTGCACGACCTCGGTCGATTGTCCGAAGCGTGTCCAGCCAATGATCGTCCGAGGTCTTGTTCGTGAGACACGCCGCCAAAGTCGAGTTCGTTCAGCTTGGGGGACAGTGCCCGCAAAGCGTGCCACGCCACTCTCACCCTTGGTCGATCATCAGGTGACGGTGATGGTTTCTCCGTCGCGGTGGATCCGGCGACGGTAGTCCGCACGCTTGAAAGACTACTCGCGCTGCCAGACGACCAGCCTATTCAGGGCGGGATCTGAGATGGGGAAAGAACCGCAGCAGCGGGAGCAGCAGCAGCGTCGGGAGCATAAGCAGCATCGGCAGCAGCGGCACGAGCAGAAGCAGTAGCAGGAGCAGCAGCAGCAGAAGCAGAAGCAGAAGCAGGAGCAGAAGCAGAAGCAGCAATGCGTGTTGAAATCTGCCGACCCTGGTTGCCAAGTGCGAAAGGGCATTCTCTCTCCGTGGCATGCGCCTCGCAGACGTTCCATCGCTCTTGCCAGCGGATAATGGCCCATGACAGCAGACGATGGCACATGACAGCAGACGATGACCCATGACAGCAGACGATGACCCATGACAGCAGACGATGACCCATGACAGCGCAAAACTGGGCATGAATCGGTAGGGCTGCACAGAGTCAAGGAATCCAGGAAGGGTAAGAGAAGGCGAAGCAGGCGAAACGAGGAAGGCGGAGACAGTGGTCAAGATGTTTTCGAGTCTGGACAAGTACCTTCTGACACCGGTAGGTGTGTGCGAGTGGATGGCTGGGTAGGGGTGCGTGCATGTGCAGGAAGGTTGGACCGACTGGGTGGGTGGGTGGGCAGGCCGGCAGGCCGACGGGCAGGAGGGTGGGTGGGTGAAGGAGTGAGTGTGGCTAAGCATTGCATGAACAACGTGACGGCTCACATTCTCTCTCTCTCTCTCTCTCTCTCTCTCTCTCTCTCTCTC
>SZWC01012235.1:24502-36470 GCA_023375785.1 Penium margaritaceum | reverse complement strand
CCGGTCGCAGGTCATGTGGGACCTCGAAAGACCGGACAGGCACTCTCGAACCACTATTGCTGGCCAGGATGGATTGTCGATGTCCGTAAGTATTGCATGACATGCGACCCATGTCTTCGGAATAAGGCTAGTAACAAGAAGCGTGCTGGACTCCTCCAACAACTTCCCACTCCTGGGACTCCATGAGAGTGCGTCAATATGGACTTCATTAGTGGTCTTCCGGACACGGCCCGTGGTCACGATATAATACTTGTGGTTGTGGATATTTTGACGAAGATGACACACTTCATTCCTACAACTACTGACGTGAACGCGGAGGAGACCGCTCGTCTCTTCTTTGAGGATGCCGTAAAGTACCACGGCTTGCCATTGCGCATTATCTCCGGTCGAGATAAAAAATGTGCTAGTAATTTCTTGCAAAAGATGCAGGGCTACTTCGGGGGTATGTTGCAAATGTCGACAGTGTTTCACCCTCAAACTGACGGAAAAACAAAGCGCATGAACCGCACTCTAGAACAAATTCTCCACATGTACGTGGACCCTGCCATGCATGAATAGGACAAATTCCTTGCACCGACAGAGTTTGCGGTGAATAACTGGTGAACGAGTCTACAGTTCACACCGTTTGTGTTGAACAGTGGTCGGCATCCAATGGTGCCCTCTTCATTCATGAAGAGCAAGAGTGTAGGAGGATAGGTTCTTTCTGCTCAAGCATTTGTTGAGCGCATGGTCTCCTTGTTACAGGAGGCGAAGGGTCACCTTCAAGCTGCTAGGCATATGCCGTCAAAAGTCACCGTGAGGTCTCGTTTGACATCGGTGACAAAGTGTTTTTTAGCACTAGAAATATTTGGCTGAAGTCGCCAAGGGCACGAAAACTTCTATCGAAATGGATTGGGTCGTTTCCCATCGTTGCACGCATCGGGCCAGTGGCATACCGATTGCTGCTTCCACCGAGTATGAAGATACATGACGTAGTTCATGTGAGCCTGTTGGCTCCGTACACGGCAGAGGGAATTGTTTAGCCACCACCGGCAGTCCTTGCTACCGATGGACAAATGACGTTTTGCGCCTACTTCAGTACCGAGAGCATACTCTCCGGTCGCAGGTTATAAGGGAATACCTTATTCATAGGGTCGGGTGTGGACCTGAACATAACTCATGGGAGCCTGAATCTCGGTTGCCCACAGGGGCGGTCAACGAGTATTGGAGCGAGCCGACAGCTCGCAATGATCGACGCGTGTCAGGGGGCACCACCTAAACGTGGAAAGAAAAAAGTGAACAAAATTCTCGCAGTGCGGCATTCATGGATGCAACCATAGGAGGTTGGGGACGCCCAACATGGTTTCTGTGCGGACACTCTGTTGGTTTATAGTGCTCATTGTGCTCTGTTGTGTCCTCCCGGCTTGTGTACATTGGCGGGCAGATGACTGACGGCGATACTCGATGCCGATGGAGTGTTGTCCGGTGGAGCCGTCGCACGCTGAGGTCGTCTCGCGGTTCGCTGGAGCCTCCTCTCTCCAGCGACGTGTTCAGCTCCATCGGCAGGCGTCCTCGGCGGTCGCACCGCCCGTAGTCACTGCCGCCGCAGTCGCTGTCTGCATGCGCCCAGCGCGTACTGTCATGCCTGCGTCGTCATGCACTGCCTAGGGTCCCATTTGCATGTTGCATGGCCCTGTTTGGTAGCATAAACCGTCGTGGGCACTATCTGGGTTTAGGCTGCCATAACTCCTCACTACTATTTTTCTAGCAGATTCTGACTGCACGGCTGCGTTTGCAGCGTCGGTATTATGGTATGGTCCAGTTTTCAGGCAAAACCGACGACGCCCGGGCTTTGGGCTGCCGGCTGCCTGGCAGGCCTCACCGAGAAAACCTGCCAGCCTGAACTGAGCTATTTTCTGATTGGCTGATGAACTGAGTAACAAGCTCTACAGAGCTGGGGAGGGGGCTAGAACTTGGAGGGGTCCCCCATTGCTGTTCATTCTTCATTCCTAATCAGTCATTATCGGATTTCAGCTGCTTTCTGGCGCTAACTCTAGCGCGCACGTTTCTGAGTAACAAAACCCAGAGCTTCCAGAATTAGACTCTTGAGCAGCAGACTGAGGGGGCAGCTAACTTAAGCAACGAGCGTGGAAGCCCGCACGCTGCATCAACAACGCTGCTGCCCCAACCTGCTGTCTAGTTTCTCATTTGGTATCAGAGCCAGAGCGTAGCAGCTACAGCAGCAGACTGACGTACAGGTGCGAGACAACGCCGGCGGACTCCCATACGCGCCAGTGCAGGGGAAATGCTGCCGGATTTTTTCCGGCAGCATTGACCCGCCTGGTGGCGGCGTCAAAGTTTTTCCCACGGCCACTGCGCCAGGGGAAATGCTGCCGGATTTTTTTCCGGCAGCACTGGCCCCCACGCTAGAAGCAAGGGAGTGAGCGGCCGACCACGCGAGGCACCTGCTGACGACGGCGCAAGGCATTGACGTCCTCAGGTGTGACTGAACGCAGCAGCCAGCAGCAGCAGCAGCAGCTTGCCGCGGCAGCGAGCAGTGGCAGCAGCGGCCAGCAGCAGCAGCAGATAGCAGCGGCTGGCAGCAGCAGCAGCTCGCAGCAGCAGCAGCCCGCAGCAGCAGCAGCCGGCANTTTTTTCCGGCAGCACTGACCCCCACGCTGGACGCAAGGGAGTGAGCGGCCGACCACGCGAGGCACCTGCTGACGACGGCGCAAGGCATTGACGTCCTCAGGTGTGACTGAACGCAGCAGCCAGCAGCAGCAGCAGCAGCTTGCCGCGGCAGCGAGCAGTGGCAGCAGCGGCCAGCAGCAGCAGCAGATAGCAGCGACTGGCAGCAGCAGCAGCTCGCAGCAGCAGCAGCCCGCAGCAGCAGCAGCCGGCAGCACCAGCAGCTACAGCGAGCAGCAGCCTGCAGTAGTAGCTGCTCGCAACAGCAAGCAACAGCAGCAGCAGGCGGCAGCAGCAGCAACGGCAGCAGCTGCACCAGGCGGCAGCAGCAGCAGCAGGCGGCAGCAGCTGTAGTAGCTTGCAGCAGCTGCAGCTGCAGCAGCCCGCAGCAGCAGCTGCTGCAGCTGTGAGCAGCTAGCTGCTCGCAGCGAGCAGCGAGCAGCCAGCTGCTCTCTACGAGCAGCCAGCTGCTCGCAACGAGCAGCAAGCAGCCAGCTGCTCGCAGGGAGCAGCGAGCTGTGAGCTGCGAGCTCCTTGCAGCGAGCAAGCAAAACCAAAAAAAAGAAAAAACAACAAAAAACACAGCAGCCACAGCAGTAGCAGCAGCAGCAGCAGTAGCAGCAACAGCAGCAACTGCAGCAGCAGCAACAACAACAACAACAATAACAGCAGCAGCAGCTGCAGCAGTAGTAGCAGCAACAGCAGCAGCAGCTGCAGCTGCAATAGCATCAGCGCCAACAGCAGCATCGGCGGCCCCAACATTCGTCGCTGCTGACGTCAGCACCCCTCTGCTGACGTCACTACTGACGTCACTGCTGACATCATCTACAGAAAAAAAATAATAAAAGATTAGAAAAAGGACGGTGAAAGGGAAAAGGGGGAATGCCAAAGGAGTGGGTAAACTTACCACTCCCCCAACCTCTTGTTGAAGCAGCAACACAAAGAACAAAAAAAAAAACAAAACAGACACCAAGCCATGGCTGGTAGTCCAGGCGAGGGGGGGTCCTCCTCTGATGGGGAGACCCCCACCCCTCCTTTCTTGCAGCGATTGCTACAGCAGCAGCAGCAGCAGCAGCAGCACCCGCCGCCGTCGCTGCAGCAGCAGCAGCCGCCGCCGCAGGACCAGCAGCTGCCGCCGCCGCCGCCATTGCTGCAGCAGCCGCCGCCATTGCAGCAGCAGCAGCCACCGCCTCTACAACAGCAGCCGTCACCGCTACAGCAGCAGCCGCCGCCCATATAGCAGTAGCCACCGCCGCTGCAGCAGCAGTAGCCGCCGCCTCTACAGCAGCAGCCGCCACTGCCGCTGTAGCAGCAGCCACCGCCCATACAGAAGCAGCCACCGCCGTTGCAGTAGCAGCAGCAGCCGCCCCCTCTACAGCAGCAGCCGCCACCGCTACAGCAGTAGCAGCCGCCGCCCATACAGCAGCAGCCACCGCCTCTACAGCATCAGCAGCTGCCGCCCTTACTGCAGCAGCAGCAGCCCACTAGTAACGTTGGCGGCACCCCTCACCCACTTGTTGCTCTTCAGTAACAACTCGCCGCCTTGACACAGCAGCTTTTGACGCTACAGCCAGTCGCCTCCCAAACCGCCACCAGTGCGCTGCCGTCGTTCGACCCTCCAGGGCACGCTAGCCCCGCGGTGTCTGCCGCCACCTACTACTTAGCACAACAACAGACTCAGCGCCAACGGCAGACAGTGACCTCCGTCCTTGGCCCCACTCTGGGTACCGGCCGTAGGCAGAAGGACTTTGAGACGCCGCCACCGCCGCTTCAAGCCGGCGAGCAGTTCCGGAGCTGGGAGCTCAGCTTCCGGATCTGGGCGTAGGGGGAGGGTTTGTGGGCCTACTACACCCTCCCCTACGACTCCACCTAGGCCGACCAGCTATATGACGCTGGTCGCGCCGTCCGCGCCCTTGTACCCGTCGCCCCTCCAGCTTCCCGCCTTACCCTGGAGCCCTTCCTCGGCGACTTCACCGCTGGCGCCATCCCAGACCCGGCAGCCGCCTGGCACGTTCTCACCAGACCCCATCGCCTGTCCAGCGACGCTGAGATCAGCCGCCTGCTCCGGGAGTTCAACTCCCTTCACATGGAGGAGGCCGAGACGGTCACTGCCTACTGGCAGCGAGCGGAGGACATCCTCTGTCGACTCGGCAAGTCAGCTCCACCCCCACTGTCCGTGCTCCTCACCATCAAGCGCGGCGCCACCAGCGCATACGCTGACGTCTTCGTCCACTATCCTCGGGACGTCCTCACCACCATGGAGGCCCAGGGCACTCTCATGCCTTGGGCATACGAGCTCTTCTTCCGCATTGAGGAAGCTCGCCAGGAGTCCCAGCTCCATCGCGCGGAGGCCCTTGCATTCCCTGCCGTCACCACCCCTGCCGTTGCCTCCGTGGCCGTTGCCTCCCCCGTCGCAGCTACCTCATCGCCCTCAGGGAAGAAGAAGAAAAGCCGGAACAAGAAGGGCAAGGGTCCGTCGCAACAGCAGCAGCAGCAGTCGTCGACCGGTACCAGCGGTAGTAGCTCAGTCTGCCACAACTGTGGCCAGCCTGGGCACGGATGGTACACGTGCCCTCTTCCGACGGACGAGGCCCGCGTCATCGCCACCATGCGATGCCAGCGGGAGCACCGCCTCGCCTCTGCCGCCGTCGCTGCTGCTGGTCCCACCACTTCGACCTCGTCCAGCACTTCTCCCACTCCGACGACTCCACCTGTCCGGCAGCCACCCGCGCCGCAGCAGTACTACCCGCAGCACACGGCCCAGCAGTTCTACCCTCAGCCGTTGGCACCTCCGCTGCCCTCGTCGGCCCCGTCACCCTACTACCCGGGCTCCGGTGCTGTCACTCCGCATTCTGTCTACACTCCTAGGCCGTCATCCCGAGAGCGTCAGCTGGAGCAGTTCATCGCGCCCCAGCTTGGCCTCCCTCGCCCTCCTCCCCACGGAAGTGCGAGTTGCATCACCTCCTGCCCTCCCGCCCATCCCTGCATGACTGAGACTGAGCTGCGGTCGTGTCCAGTCTCCTCGTCTGTCTCGTCGTCTCCCTTGATCTCATGCACCCCCCTCCTTGACGACATTGCATGACTTGACGACAGGCAGTCTCGTTTCGCGCCTCCATCCACCGTGTCCGCGTCCCTCGCGTGTTGCCATGTGACTGTGACTGATCTGGCGACCCCTGTCCAGGACCCTGCTGAGACTTGGATCATCGACTCCGGGGCCACGCATCACATGATGGCATCTCGCGAGGCCTTCAGTATGCTCGGTCCCGTCGGCGATGTCTCCGGTGTTCGGACAGGCTCCGGACAGGTGTTGCCGGTCCGTGGAGTAGGCGTTGTTTGTTTCCGTGGACCGGCCGGTGACATCTTTTTGACCAATGTTCTCTTCGTCCCTGGTCTCGAGCTCAGCCTCCTGTCCGTGACTGCTCTTGACCGCATGAGCATGGACGTTGTGCACTCACGTGGCGTCGGCACTATGTCGTTGCGTCCGTCGGGTCTTGTCGTACTGCACGCCGCCGCCTGTGGCAACTTGTCGCACGTTCCCCGCCTCGCTTCTTCCCCTCCCATCTCCTCCCCGTCGGGTGCCACCGGTCATGTGTTCGTCACCAGCACGCTTTCTCCTCAGCACACCCGCCTCTTGCACCGCCACCTTTGTCACGTCCACTCTGCCGCAGTAGAGAGCATGCTCCGCACCCAACCGGCCAAAGGCCTTGATCCGGAGACCTTCCCTCTCCCATGCCCCACTGAGTGCATTGACTGCGCTCAGGGCAAGATGCACCGGTCCACATACCCCCTCTCTTCCTCACGGGCGTCCGCCCCCCTTGACCTTATCCACTCGGACGTCATGGGCCCTCTCCCCACTGAGTCCGTCGGCGAGTATGGCCGTTATGTCCTCACTCTGACGGACGACTACTCCCGTTACTGTTGGGTCCTCTGCCTTCGGTAGAAGAGCGATGTTGCCCGGACCATTCAGGACTGGCTAGTCCTCGCGGAGCGCGAGTGTGGCCGCCCCCTGCGTCGCTTTCGCTCTGATCGCGGTGGCGAGTACCTGGGTGAGGCCGCGACCTTTCTCGCCTCCCGCGGTATTTGCCATGAGACGTCTGCGCCCTACACACCCGCCCAGAACGGCGTCTCCGAGCGGTGGAACCGCACCATGGCCGACGCCGTCCGCACCATGCGGGTCGAGTCAGGTCTCTCCGATGGCTTCTACTTTGAGGCCATGGCCTACATGACCTGGGTCTGGAACAGGGTTCCTCATGATCCCCTTCCCCGCCAGTCCACGCCCTATCAGCACTGGTGCGGTCGGTGCGCTGACATCCGCCCGGCTCGCGTCTGGGGCTGCGTAGCCGTTGTGTGGCTGCCCGCCCCACAACAGAGTAGCAAGCTTGCCCCCCGCGGACGCCCCTGCACCTTTCTCGGTGTGTCTCGTCAGTCCAAGGCCTAGCGCTTCTGGGACCCATCCCGACACTGCATCGTCAAGTCCCGCGATGCCCTCTTTTTTGAGGACCTTTTTCCCCGTGACCTCATCCGCTCCGGCTCGTCCGTGTCCCTCCCGTCGCGTGGGGGAGCGGTGAGTCCGTCCTCCGTCCTGCCGCTTCCGAGTGACACATCACCCCGTCCCTCTGAGCCCGTAGCCCCGGTCGCGGCCGCTGGCCCCTCCGAGCCAGCTGACCCAGTCGCGTCTACTGTCCCCTCCGGGCCGGCAGCCCCAGTCGCGTCCGCTGGTCCCTCCGGGCCGGGAGCCCCAGTCACGTCCGCTTGCCCATCCAGGCCGGCAGCCCCAGTCGCGTCCGCTGGTCCCTCCGGGCCGGCAGCCCCGGTAGCGTCCGCGAGTCCCTCCGGGCCGACAGCCCCCAGTCGCGTCTGCCGGCTCTTCCGGGCCGGCAACCCCAGTCGCATCTACTGGCCCCTCCGGGCCGGCAGTCCCAGTCGCGTCCACTGGTCCCTCCGGGCCTGCAGCCCCAGTTGCGTCCGCTGGTCCCTCCGGGCCGGTAGTCCCAGCCGCCTCCGATGGTTCCCCCGGGCCGAAGTCTCCAGTCACGTCCGCTGGCGCCTCCGGGCCAGCAGCCTCAGGCGCGTCCACTCGCCCCTCTGGGCCGGTAGCCCCAGCTGCGCCCGTTGGCTCCCCTGGCCCAGCAGCGCCTGTTGCGTCTACTGGCTCCTCCAGACCAATAGCACCGTCTGCCTCCGTCCGCCCGTCGGACTCAGCACCATCCTCTGCCCGACCGCGCTACACACGTGGCCCAGGCGGCAGCCTCCGACCTCGGCCAAGTGTGAGCGCGCAGACTATCGCTCCCCGTTCCGTTGCGCCTCGACCCTCTGTGGCTCAACGTGTTTCCTCCACTCCCACGGTCGTGAGTGGAGACCCTGGCACAAAGGCTCTCGGCCTGACCACTTCTGCCATTATCGCAGACCTTCACTCAGGCTCTGCATTGGGGTACGCCATGCTTCTTCACGAGCATCGGCATGCTGTCGTGGCCGCACTCACAGGCATCCCACCTGGGGCTCGTGATGCACTTGCCCTCTCAGTCCGGTCCACAGCGCGCCCCGAGGACCCTTCCACCCTACGCGAGGCTCGAGCCTCCCCTGAGGCCACACATTGGGATGCTGCCTATACCGAGGAGCTCGCCGCTATCCGACAGCGCCACGTGTATCACCTCGTCGACCTCCCTCCAGGTCGGAAGGCCATCGGTGCCAAGTGGGTCTTTCGGCGTAAGTGGAAGCCTGACGGATCCTTGGACAAGCACAAGGCCCGTCTCACAGCAAAGGGGTTTGCTCAGGTCCCTGGGATCGACTATGACCAGATCTTTGCCCCAGTTAGCCGGTTCTCCACTAGCCGGGCATTGTTCAGCCTAGTTGCCCAGCACGGGTGGGAGCTGCATCAGATGGACGTGAGCAACGCATTCCTCCATGGCTCACTGGAGGGTGAGGAGCTCTACATGACGCAGCCCCCAGGCTTCGACGATGGCACTGGGAGAGTTTGGCGGCTGCGGAAGGCCCTCTATGGTCTGAAACACTCGCCTCGGTGCTGGAACCAGGAGATTAGCAGCACGCTTCTCCGTGGCGGCCTCCAGCGCAGCACCGCTGACCCCGCACTGTTCATCAGCCCGCGAGGTCGGACCTTCACCGCGGTCCTGGTCTACGTCGATGACCTCCTCATTGCGTCAACAGACGCGACAGCCATCCAGCACGTCAAGGACCTACTGCACGCAGCCTACCAGATGAAAGATCTCGGTTCTGCCCGAGTCTTCCTGGGCATGGAGCTCGAGCATGATCGCTCTCAAGGCGTCCTGCATGTCCACCAGGCTGCCTATGTGCAGACCCTGTCAGCTCACTTCGCCGAGGACTTGCCCCTCGTGCCCAGCGCTTCCTCACCCATATCACCCAATGGCCAGGTGAAGTTGAAGAGTCATGACCCAGGTGTTGTGGGGGAGCCAGTTGATGTGACCACGTATCTGCGGGGCATCGGGTCACTGATGTTCCTGGCGACGACGACGCGTCTAGACATCGCGTTCGCCGTTAACCTCCTGGCCCAATTTTCTCAGGAGCCGCGTCACCTCCACTTTGAGGCCGCGATCCGAGTACTGCGCTATGTCGTCTCGACCCCTCGGCGAGGCCTCATGTTTCGCCGTCAGCCGTCCGTCGTTGCAGTGGGTTACACTGACAGCGACTGGGCCGGCAGTCCAGACGGTAAGAGTCGCACTGGCTGGATCTTTCTGGTCGGGGGCACAGTTGTGTCCTGGCGCGGCGGCAAGCAGGGGTGCATTGCACGCAGCACTGCTGAGGCTGAGTACGTGGCCCTTGGCTCAGGCGCATGTGAGAGCTTGTGGTTGTGTCGTCTGTTGTCCGAGTTGCGTCACTCTGTCGCATCCATCACCTTGCATTGTGACAATGAGAGTGCCATGGCCATTGCAGACAATGACGGTGTGCATCACACTCCACAAAGCACATCAATGTTGAGTATCACTATGTGCGTTCGTTGTTGCACGACGGCAGCATCAGCATCGTGTGGGTTGAGACAGCACGGCAGCTGACTGACTTTCTGACCAAGGCACTGAAGCGGGACTCGTTCAAGAAGGCTGTGAGTTCAGTCGGTGTGCGTCCGTGACTTGCTTTCTTCGTCTCTACCTGCACTTCTGCATGTCCTGGGGGAGTCCGTGTGTTGACCGTGTCTCTGCCCGCCCATGTGCATTGCGCCTGTGAGTCATGGGGGAGTGTTGGTTTTTTGTGCTCATTCTGCTCTGTTGTGTCCTCCCGGCTTGTGTACATCAGTGTGCAGATGACTGACGGCGAGACTCGACGCCGATGGAGTGTCGTCCGGTGGAGCCGACGCACGTTGAGGTCGTCGCGCTGTTCGCTGGAGCGTCCTCTCTCCGGCGATGTGTTCAGCTCCATCGGCAGGCCTCCTCGGCGGTGGCACCGTCGGCATTCGCTGCCGCCGCAGTCGCTGTCTGCATGCGCCCAGCGCGTACTGTCATGCCTGTGTCGTCATGCATTGCCTAGGGTCCCAGTTGCATGTTGCATGGCCCTATTTGGCAGCATAAACCGTCGTGGGCACTATCTGGGTTTAGGCTGCCATAACTCCTCACTACTATCTTTCTAGCAGATTCTGACCGCACGGCTGCGTTTGCAGCGTTGGTATTATGGTATGGTCCAGTTTTCAGGCAAAACGGACGACGCCCGGGTTTTGGGCCGATTTATCTGGCAGGCCTCATCGAGAAAACCTGCCAGCCTAAACTGAGCTATTTTCTGATTGGCTAATGTGTTGGTTTGTGTGGCTTCCACCCGTCACGACCGACACTGCTAGTTTACCAATATACCCACATTCGGGGTATATGGCAGAGGACGACGTGACGACACGATGGGCCTCCGGACTGCACCGAGACTTCTCCAGCACCTACGACAGCGCTGGCGAGACGCGGTCGATGCGTTCCGACAGCCATGTGGGCTTGTCAGGAGGCAGGAGAGTTTTCTCGGTGGGTTGAGACCCGCGCACCCGGTTGACTATACCGGTGCGACGAGGAGACCCGATGGCCGTTGTGGGGCTTCCGACGTTCGGAAAGCCGTCTGTGATGTCTGGACGTTGATTCTGAGATGTTTTGACACTACTCATTTTTTCTTGGTGGTCGAGACCCAGGCACTCGGCGAGGTGTTCCGGTGCCTTGAGGAGACCACCTTTGTTACTCTCATGGTGTATGCAGTGTGTTCTCCCTGTTGACTCATTCGGGTTCAGTAGGGGTGACGGGGCCCGGTGCGGTTAGCTGCCGGCGCCCCTATATAAGCCCGTTAGGGGCTCATTTGTAAACTCTCCTTGTTCTTTATATTCAGCGTTCCATACTTGGCCAAATTCTTGCCGTCTTGCATCGCACTCACACACAGAGCTCATGTTCGTTCTTGTATGGGCCTGCATGCCCTAACATTATTTCCAATTTGGTATCAGAGCGCAGGGGGGCGTGTGAGCAGCAGAAGCAGCAGCAGTGGGCGGAACGCTAAAGAGAACACGCCACGTGGCGCCACGCCGGCAGCAGCGTGAGGGAGCGCGAAGCGACTGTACGCGAATGCCACAGGGGCGGTGAGAAGCAGCAGCAGCAGCAGCAGCAAGCGTTGGCAGCAGCAGCGTGCACGAGGAGTAGCGACGCAGCAGCAGCTTGCAGCCGTGGCAGCAGCAAGCAACAACACACCAGTAGCAGAAGCAGCAGCAGCAGCAGCAGCATCTTTGGCAGTAGCAGCAGCTTTAGCAGCAGCAGCAGCAGTTTTAGCAGTAGCAGCAGCAGCAGTAGCAGCAGCAGCAGCAGCCGCAGTAGCAGCAGCAACAACAGCAGCAGCGTGCAGAGCGGAAAAAAAAAAAACAGAAGTAGCAGCGGCGGCAGCATCAAGCAGCAGCAGCAGCGTGCAGCAGCAGCAGCCGTGGCGGCAGCAGCAAGTAGCAGCAGCAGCTACTGCAGCAGCGGCGGCAGCAGAAGCAGTGTGCAGCAGCAGCAGCCGCGACGGCAGCAGCAAGCAGCAGCAGCAGCTGCTGCGCAGAGTAGCAGCAGCAGCAGAAGCAGTAGCAGCAGTAGAAGCAGCAGCAGCAGCAGCAACCGCATCAGCTGCACCTGCCGCTATAGCTGCTGCTGCCGCTGCGAGGAGGGCCTCGCAGCCCTCCTCTGGTCGGGGGGGCCCTCTGAGGGGGCCCCGCTCGCACCCCCCCCCTCCCGTCCTCCTCTTCTTAGGGGGGCCCTCGGAGGGCCTTGCCGAGCCCCTCCGAGGGGCCCTTCGGAGGGGGCCCGTGGGCCTCGTGGGCCCCCTCGGCCCCGTCGGCCCCGTC
>SZWC01012235.1:0-13578 GCA_023375785.1 Penium margaritaceum | reverse complement strand
GTAAATACCTTCTCTCATTTTCTGCTCCAGCTCTCGCAGCGTGGGTTCTATTAGTTCCCAGCCTTCAGGGTACTTGACACGGCTGGTGGCGATTTTCGGCATCTTCCTCAGAATTCTATCAAGGGCGACGCCGCGCGCAGCGTTTCCCGGCTTTACAACTGCTGCTTTAAGTTTAGCTCGCCTTGGGCTTTCCAAAACTTTCAAGAAAGAACTAGCCGTGGGTGTGACGCACGGCTGTGGCTGTGGGAGATATTCTCGGAGATTTTTTAGTCGTTTCCGGACTCACGACACTTGTGCACCCTGTTGGCGGCGGCCCAGCGGACGAGAGGACCAGCGGGCCAGCGGGGCAGCGGACTAGCGGACCGGCGGACCGGCGGATCAGAGGACGAGTGGACCAGCAGGCCAGCGACCAGCGAACCAGCGGATCAGTGCCGATAGCACGAGTGGGTGGTGAATAGAGGAACGCGTCGACAGATGAACTTGCCGGCCGTAGCTGACCATTCAGCAACAGGTCATCGGTGGGCTGAACAAAGTGAGCTTGCATTACGATGGCGACTGCATCGAGCTACCGCAGGCGTTTGGGAGGAGACGACACGCCGCTTGGCTCGGGAGAAAGAAAGAAAGAAAGCAACAATCCTTGCTGCCAAGTGTCAGCAAACGCCGCAGATCCGATGAAGCGTCAAACTTCTCCTCTGCATCAGTGAACAGGGTGAAGTATGGCTGACGGTGGCAACCGGGATGGTAGGAAGTGCCGTGTGACCTTCCCCTCAGCAGAGTCAAGTGTCGAGTTCCGCACTGGCTGAATTCAGTATTCAACGGCCTTTCGCGCGTGCCACGTATGCGTTGCGAGCTGACATGGACGAAAGCGACATGACGAGGAGCGCTGCGATCCCGCCAGAAAAATCCACGATGTTCGATAACTTTTCGCCGAGTTTAGGCGGTCGATGAAGCCTTCAACTTTCAGTAGAGTCGAGTCGCGGACCCCATCTTCGCTGATTTCCCTGAAAAAAGGTCACAGAAAGTGTAGTGAACTCGGGACTTCGTGACTGAATTTCAGTGAAGTTGAATGTAAGTAAGAAATAGACGTTTAATTAATCTACCGGTAGTGATTGGTGGATGTACATTTCGTGAAAATTACAAGTTTGAGCATCCAAATGCAAACGTTTGAACCGACGCGCACCTGTGTCCGAACCGCATAGTCGAGGCGCCACCTCGATGCTCGCCATGCACAAAGGCCGTCACTTCACAGCACTTGTTCCAGCTCTGTCACCCTACACGCCTTCGTCCGTCACCATGGCAGAACCCTCCACCTCGAACTCCGCCGGTCGCTTCACCAGCATGCCCACGCTGTCGCCCGCTCCCTCTGTGGCTCAGGGCTCCTCCATGGAACACATCCCGTTCCTTGCACGCATGCGTCGTAACCTCGATGGAGCGTACGAGGCACCAGGCGGTGAATTCGAGTACAACCTAGAGCCGCTGGTGGGTGACGACCGTGGCGCACTCGCCAGAGGGCTCCACGTCCCCCTCGCGCCATGTTCGCGACGCTACGCTGACGCAGGCATCGCTCCGGTTCGTGGCTGGAACGAGCAGGCGAAGCGCACGAAGACCGGCCCCAACATGGCGATGGGTCCAACCATGTCAACGCCCTCCATCAAGCTAGGCGAGAAGGCCCCAGCGTCTGACCGCACCGTCGCCGGGCAGCTCGGGAAAACTTTTTGGACCGTCGAGAGGGACTGCATGCTCGTGAAGGTGGCTCTGGCGTACGTGGGGGAGTACCATGGAACGAGCGGCTGGATGACCAAGCTCCACGACCGCATCGCACCCCACCTATCCCGCCAGTTCTGCATGCTGGAAGACCTCACCAGGATTCAAGTTCGGTCCAGGCTGGCTAACATTGCTGCACGATGGAAGCTAGCCTATGGTCTAGTAGGACAAAGTGGGATAGGACTAAACCGGTGATCATGGCACATTGAGTTGTCTGCGAAGAAGTGGGATGAAGTGCGTAACAAGAATCCTGAACAGGGTAAACTGGAAGGGAAGCCGTTGCCATGGTTTGATGATGCCACTCAGCTGTTTGCAAGAGATAAGGCATGTGGGGAGCATGTTCTAAGTAGTGAGGGCTTGGGAAGTGGTGATGTGGGGGAGCCCATTGACCACACTGGTGATGCGGATGCTACAGCTCGACCGGCAAAGCGGAAGCCGGTTCTCGAGCGACAGATGGAGCATGTCGACCGCATGCAGCGCACCCCGTCTAAAGTGGAGTGCGTGATATCCGACGACGGGCTTAAGACAAGCTACGACATGGCGGTCAAGCTCGTGGACGCGGACGAGAAAATGCACATGAAGAACAAGCTGTTTTTTTTTATGGCATGAAGATAGACTGGGCTCTGTGTGCGGATTATGTTTTCAGCTCAGGTGACCTGCGCATGGAGGTGGTTTCTCGCTATCTTGGTCGCGACCCTAGCAGCCCACCGTATGTCATGGTCGACAAGCCCATCCGCCCCCCTCTCCCCAAGCTAACCCCACGTCCCAAATTCATGTCCTACATGGCGGAGGACGCGGGAAGTGGTAGCCAGGCAGGATCAGCATCGGAGAACACGGGTGAAGCTCGTGAAGCTGTGCATGAAGTGCTTGGTGCGCAGGAAGAGGAGTTGGACGAGGATGGGGACGATGTATACTAAGTAGACCATGTTATGTTATGTTTTATGTATGATTTATTCAAAGTGTATTTGCATGTCAGAAATTGTCTAAGCTTCCAGCTCTAACTCTTCCTCATACTGCGCCCACACCCCACTCGCAATTTGTAACCTCCGAGTACGAATGGATGCGTTGTCGTGTTGTCTTCCAATGACTGCCCGTGGTCTGTTGTCATCGTCGTTCCCCCATCCTTCATCGTACGATGTGGCATCAACGGGCACATCGGAGTCCACATCTTGGATTAGGTTGTGTGGAACAAAGCACGACAACGTCAGCCGCGGCTGGAAAGAGAGGGCGTAATGAGGTAGTCCATGAAGAATATGACAACGACTTCGAGGACCCCGAAAGTCCTCTCAATGACTGATCGGGCGCCCGCATGTCGTCGATTAAAGAGCTCCTGAGCATCCTACGGTCGAGAGGCTCATGGTCCAAACTCGTTGAGATGGTACCGTCGCCCACGGCATGGCGGCATGAGCCCGTACCCTCCAGGAAAAGCAGCATCAGCTAACAGATTTTTGTTCAACAGAAGTTGGAAACCACGAGAGAGAGAGTCTGAAAACATCCTCGCATCGTGAGCGCTGCCCTCCCAACCTGTCGCTACAAAACAAAAGCGCATGTCTGGTGTACATGCAGTCAGTATGTTCTGTTTGATTTGACTGTGCCTGTTCACATATGCTCCACGTCGATGCAAAGGAACAATTACAGGGACATGCGTGCCATCAATAGCACCCACACAGTCACTAAACCATGGTAGGTAGTCCTGTCGACCAGCCCATGGTGCAAGAATCCGCGATGTATCCCTCGGAAAGCTGATGACCGACGAAGCAAGAGAGTTGATGGCGTTGACTTCTTCTCGTAGAACACGGCATATGGTGGCAGGACCACGTTGAAAGCGCTCCATGAGGTCCCGAATGGAAAGGGCATGCGTCACACATTGTAGCCAGATGCAAACCTTTTCCTCGACGGATAGACAAGTGTCACGGATGGAGGTGTAAAGGCAGATGATGTCGATGATGGCGTACCAGGCTTCTCGAGACATCCGCATCATGTTATAGATGCGTGTAGGATGTCCTGCATGGAGTTCGTGCAGCCATGCCAGGCCGCTCAGCTGCTCGTCGAGCATTGGCAGGCGTGACGGGTGATTGTTAGCACGCCTAGCGACAACGTCGACCACGTCATGGACGAGTGCGTACATGAAAAGGTGAAGCTGGAGCGCTCTACGAATGGCCGCATTACGTGCTCTGAATCTTGGGTTATCCATGGTGATAGACGATGGACACAACAGAGTGCAAGAACTATTTGTAAGCCATGTCAACGGCACGTCCAGGCCGACACGACACGAGCGACAAACGGATCTGTTTGAACCGTTGCACGACTACTGCGTCGCGAGCCCATGGCGACACGGCAGGGGACCTCCCCAGACTGAAGTGCCCAGGTTCAAACTCTCAGGATTGCAATGTCATGGCTGAATTTCAGTGGAGATGGCGAATTGGAGGGAATCGAGGGCGAAAAGGCGGTGAATACAGGATGGATGACAAATGTGACTGAAAGCAGGAGTAGTCTTCATTGACTTTCATCATTCTGCCTTTTCAGGGCACATGGCTGAATACTAAATTAAGTGAGTGCGGAACTCGACAAAGGAGACAACGGTAGCGCAGAGAGGAACCAAGAGGCCGACGAGTACTCGAGCAGCTGAATTCCAGGAGCAAACTTGTCCGAGGCGATGACCTGACCAGTCGCCACTGTATTCCGCGACGATGTAGACATGAGGGCATAGCAAGCGCCTACACTGACTTCTTACTCATAGAAGATGTGACGGTCAGCGATGAACACAGGATTACTCCGCCGGTAAATCGCGTCGTTGCCACAACTCCGACCTGCCGAGAAACTTTCCCAACGGCGAGCTTTCGAGGGACCATGTGTTTCGGGAATGTTAAACTTAGTATTGAAGTACAACATATTTTAGCACCGGCGTTTGACTTTAGAAAGGACAAGAAGAAACAGATCCTTCTATCCAACCACATTTATAGTTAGAGTCCGAGCTCCGACGGTGAAAGGATAAACAAACAGTTTGATATTTTAGAAAACAAGGACGACCAGAATCGCTCCGGCATGAAAGCGGCCGTCCAGCCGTTCAGTTCGGCCTGTAGCTCAAACATCTTTGCCAGGTTTGAGTCTCCGGTCGATGAGGAATCAGATAGGCTCCAACGCTAGGAGCCTCGGCAACACATCACCTCTCAAAAGGACAGAGAGGAAAACAGGGTTATCTGATCAGTTTATCCAAATTCGAGCTCCTTGCAATTCTGCAACCGTAGCGTAAGCCCACCCCAGTTTATAGGAATTTATTCAAATGACCCATAATCAAGGAAAGAATTCATCTCTTCTGATTGTTGTTTTTATGACGAACAGGTAAAAGTTGTGAGACAGAATTCTCTTTGAGAAATTGGGACACTTGAGAAGTTTACAATGAGCGATAAGTGTACTTCGATGACAAGTGTCGAAACAATGGAACACATAATTTGTTGTTGTGTCTTTACTGTGACCTCTCGGCTCACATCCATTGCCTCGCAGATCCCTAGGAGGTAGAGAGTACGTGAGACTAGGGGAGCAGACGCGAGTCCGACAGCTAGCGAGCACCCTCTAGATACACTCACGTCGTCACTACTCCCCTCTTCGAGAGCTCGCATTTGGCCTCAAGAGAGTCCACGGTTGTGCCTGCTTGTCTATGAACAACAATACCTTGGTGACCTGGTTAGGTCTTGCTTGTGAGATTATGTAAGTTCAGGCAAGTATAGGATAAATTGAAACTTAGGATTTTGGGCAGGTATTGACATGGGACAGATTCGCCCATGAGATTATCTTTGAGCGAGCGCCGATGAGCTCTCTCTTGTTGGCCAACGGGTGGACTCGAGTAGCGAGTTCCACCCCATAGGTTCCACACTCTCCTCTCCACATTTCTGACATGTTCTCCTTGCACATTTGTCCGTTTTGGACGTGGTCCGTTGCGTTCTGACCACAGTGTGGTGCTCCACACAGAAGTGTAAGGGAAGAGGGGGTTTTGTTTGGGTGAAATAGCTCAGATACCCAAAAAATGCAAAGTGTGACTCTCATCAACCCGTCGTTCAGAACAAAACTAACGATCCACCCGTCGTTTGGAAGAAAAGCAACCATCCGCCCGTCGCTCTGCAGGAAAGCAACAAGGCACCCATGGGACTTTCACTTATCAAGGACTACCGATACCTAGGTTATATGTGTACCACAGTGGGCACGATGTTACTTTTTTCCCGTTGAACATGTTTTTCAAGGTTCGTTTCCGCAGTCCGTATGATGACACGATGCAGGATGGTGAACGCAACTTTAAAAGTGTATAAATATGTACAAAAAAACTTGGTTTGGCGATCCGCTGGGACACGATGGAAGGGGTACGTGCTTTTCCCAAAAGTTAGAGGTGTTTTGTTGGCTTCGTTGTTGCTTCTCCTTTGCCATGCTGATGTTACGTACACTCGTAAACATGAAGGCGAATGAAACACGGCCTGCATGCTCAGATGCAAAACTGGCTGTCGAACCTGCATGTGCGACAGTGGGGGCGCTCCAGT
Organism: Penium margaritaceum; assembly: GCA_023375785.1. NCBI lineage: Eukaryota > Viridiplantae > Streptophyta > Zygnematophyceae > Desmidiales > Peniaceae > Penium > Penium margaritaceum. The sequence continues at coordinate 7,285 of SZWC01012235.1, read as the reverse complement.
GACCCTCGACCATTGTCTCACGTGTGTACTGCATGCCGATTGGTTGCATAACCCGTCCATGTACGTTGCAATGGTCCCTCACGTGCGTTGCCGGAAAGTCAGAGTTGGCGTGAGCATGCACGGGGGGTTAGCATCCGCAAACCACCCCCCCCCCAAGTGTGTCTGTCAATTTGGCTGCTCCAGAGGCGATGTGTGACTATGCCAGGTTTTCGTGTGTTCGAGGTGGAGTGTGAACATGGCGCTCTCTCTCATGATCAAGCGAGGTGAGTCGATTTGCAGGATACCTCAGGCATTTATTCGGTTCAGAAAATGCCCATGTGCCCATTGTTGGCGCTATGGCGCCCCAGACCCGGGGCAGTGCTCGGAGGGCGGACCCCTGTCATGTGCACAGGCTCTGCTCAACCGGTTTGTGTACCTTCGACAAAGTCGACCTCTCGTCCACCCCTGTCATGTGCACAGGCACTGTATTCTGCAATGGCCGCGTAGTCTTCACCACTAGGCCCAATCACACGCGGACGGGCTGTCACCTCCAGTCAGGGGGGCTTGCCCGTGGCGGCTCAGTTCCGCGTGCCACAGCCGCTAACTCCCCGTCTTCCGTCCTTGGCGACAACTGGCACCACAACTGTGTCTGGCACTTCAGACCCAAGGCGACGCAACTTAGGAAGGCCGATCAAACACACGGTTGTGGGGTGGCGCTCCACTGCCGTGGGTGTCGCCCCGCGAGGTGCACTACCCGCAGACCCGACGCCCGCTGCACCACCTGCTGCTCGACCTGGGGCACCATGCGCTCGAAGAGCAGCGGCATCAGCCGCTGCAAGACCCGTTGCGCCCACCGCTGCACCAGCCGCTGTACCACCCGCTGCGCCACCCGCTACACCATCCGCTGAACCACCCGTTGCGCAACCTGCTGCGCCAGCCGCTGCACCACGCGCTGCACCATGCCCTCTACCACCCGCTGGACGCCTAGCTTCAGCAATCGCTGCTCATTTTGCTGCACGACCCGCTGCACCCCCCGCTGCCCGACCCAGAGCACGACCCGCTGCTCCACCCGCTCCCCGACCTGCGGCACGACCCGCACCTCCTCACGCCGCACAACCACGTCAAGAATGCGACTCTCGCCCTGCCGACCATGGTGTTCCTCCAGCGCCTCCTCCACCTCAGCCTCAGAGTCTGGCACACCACGCTCTCTTCCGTGAATTAGGTACCAAGGAAGAAGTCTTCTTCTGGCTGAACAAAGATCGGGAATATGAGGACAGGGAAAGACTTTTGGAAGAAGAAGCCGTGGAGACAATGCGTTTGTATCGGATGGAGCCACGCTCCCCGGAGCAGACCGAGGCTCCACCTTACACACACACGTGGGCAAGGCACCGTGTACTATGTCCTAGTGGCTCCTCTGGTAACTTGGGTGTCCCATTTTCTACTTCATACACTGGGTTGCTGCCATGAAATTGCGTCAGTGACGATGTCTTTCACACCGTACGCCATTATATCCCTTTGCTTGTCATGCGGTTGTGCACTGCCCGTCATCTGTTTGTGGTGTGTCTTCTGAACTTTGTTTCCTTCACTGTCATGTTGTCACGAACTACCTGTCCTCTTCTTTTTGCAGCAACGTCAGACAGCTCCCTTGATTGTACGACGAAGAAGAGAAAAGCCGATGGTGACAAACTAGTGGAAGGCAGGAAATTCCGCAACATGGCTGCATGCAGGGCAGCAATCAAGGACTATGCGGTGGCCAACCGCTTTGGGCTACAGTGGCTACGCAGCGAGCCTCGACGGATCGATGTACCCTGCGTGGAGGCGGGCACATGTGGTTGCGCGTGGCATGTACGCTCAGTTGTGTCGTCGATGCTGGGGGCAGTGAAGCTGTCTCACGTCACGGAAGGCCACAGCTGCACGCCTACAATTGGTCGTGGAAGCCCTCCTCGAACGACAAGGTGGATTGCAAGGCACATTTCGCAGCAAATGGCGCGGGATCCAACAATGCCTCTAGCCACACTTAGAGCGATCATCAAGCAGGCCGCAAGCATTCAGGTCGCCAACAGTACGCTGTATCGTGCGAGAACGATGGCTCAAGCCTACCACATGGGAGCCAAGGCGAAATCGTGGGCTATGTTTCCGGCCCTGTGTCAGGAGGTACGTCAAGGAATGTCTGTGTGTACTGTTAATCTAATCCCATTGCACATTGCTCTTTCAAAATCTTATACTGTGCTAATGTGTGCTTGCAGCTCAAACGCATTGATCCGACTACGCATGCTATCGCAGAACAGGATGCACAAAACAAATTCAAATGGGCCTTTGTGGCACCTAGCTCCACCGGCCTTGGATGGGCCTACAGCCGGAGGATAATGAACATGGATGGCACATTCCTCAAGAACGGCCACAAGCAAGTCATGCTGGTCGCGCAATTTTTGTACGCGAACGACCACGCATACCCGATGGCCTGGGCACTGGTCTCTAGTGAGAACGAGGAGACTTGGATGTGGTTCTCCGAGAATTTGGCAAGAGCTTACCCCTCCGCTTGTACTACAGGTGCCATCATTGTGTCTGATAGAGAAGCGGGCCTGGCAAAGGCGTTGGTACGACATTTTCCCAGCGCCACCCACACTTATTGTGCGTGGCATGTCCGCAGAAACGTGCAGGACAAGTCTGGGAAGAAGGCGGCCTGCTGGGCCTATATGTGCGCACAGGCCCTGACACACGACCAGTTTCACCAGGCAGCACGTCACCTTCGGGCAGTGAGCGAACGTGCCGCAAACTACCTCATCCCAGGCCGGGACGGAGAGGGAGGCATACCTCTACAGAAATGGACATCCTACATGTGCCCTATGCCTCGGGGGGGCCACATCACCAGCAACGCTTCAGAGTCGCTAAACGCTTGTCTCAAGAGCCTCCGCAAGCTCTACCCCTTCTACTGCTTTTTGCAAGTCTACTACTTTGTGCAGGGCATCATGGCGTAGCGCCGCAAAGAGATCGCCAAGTGCAACGAGACTCTGGCCCCGGCTCCGGCGAGACGCCTACGTCACAGCTCTGCAGTTGCCTGAGATTACAACGTCATGATGGAGGGTCCGTCGTCGGTAGTGGTTCGGGGTCCAACAAACGTACGCCTGCACGTGGACCTTGCCATGGGAAGCTGTGAGTGTCAACGATGGCGTGAATTCGGCCAGCCATGGCAGCATGCCTGTGCGATCATGATGGAGGTGGGCGAGGACCCGACTACGCACGTGAGCCGCGGGCAGACGGTGCAGTATTGGAGTCTCACGTACAACAACCCTATGCCCTCACTGTCGACTGCCGAACTGAACCATTCGGCCCCGCCTGGCTAGGGCCAACCAGGTCCGCGGCGTGGCCGTGGTTGTCCCAGGAGTGCCCGTATGGAGCGTGCGCTGCTTCGGAAATGGAACTTCATCTGCCAGAAGTGTGGCCGTACGGGGCACACCAAGAAGAGGTGTCCAAACCCCGCTGCACCAAGGCCTCACAAAGCTGCAGCTGCGCTAAGAGCAGAATAAGAGGCAGCTGCAGGAGGTGCAGCTACGGGAGCTGGGAGAGATGAAGGGGTTGGGCAAGAAGAAGGGGCAGCAACGGACGACAGTGATGCCTCGGACTACGACCCGGAGGCAGACCCAAGGGGTTCCTCAACAGACGACGAGGTTGGTAAAGCTGCTGCAGATGACTTCGACGACAACGTGTCTGACAATGGCTGCGAGGACTCTTTGGGGTATGCAGCGGAGCCGGAGACTGGACTGCTGACCCAAGAAGAACACAACGCTGAAGGTGCCAGAATGATGGAGGAGCATGGTGGAATGGACGACCATGGAGAGGCAGACGCAGGAGAAGAGGCGGAAGAAGACAACGCTGACGATGATGCAGAGGAAGAGGACCGAAGGGTCGAAGTCAGAGGCATGGACGCACTAGGGATTTAAGGTGAGAGCTTCCAATAGTACAGTCTGGTTTTTCTTGTTCAAATGTTCTTCTCATGAACACACCAACTTGCATTTCTTGACATTATTTTCATGCGAATGTGCAAGCATGCAAGGGAGCATTGCATCACCGTAGGCCAAGTATGGAAGCAAGTACAAGCCCCGGGGTGACGGTGTGCTGTGCAGGGCCATTGGGCGGCTGTAGTCACTGATGAGCATGTTAGCGTGCTTAGGTTAGGCATTGCTGTGATTCCTTGTCGAGTTGTACTTTTGGAAAATGTTGCCACGTTTCCTTTGAATTACATATCCCAGTGAATTGTGTTGCAATGGTAAACACGGATGTGCAAATGTGCGTGTAAGTACAAATGTTGCAGTACAGCACGAAGGCGTACATGTCTTTGTTTCCACACTAAGACATTCTCCGTGCGTCCTTCCATTGTACAAAAGCACAACAATCGTTTGCATTCAATGATACATGATATGATATCATGTATGTATCCTTGAATGCAAACAATTTTTGTGTAGGTACCAATCAAGGGTACGGTACGGTATCCAATGACAGTTGCGCCATCCAATGGCTTGTACTTTAAGCCCATCTTTTGCTTAAAGATATTGAAAACAAAGGAGTCATCCCTTCCAGTGTCAGCCAATACATTCACAGGACTACTAGTTTGGTGCCCTTTGAACAGTATCGTCATGTTGCATCCACTCTTTGAGTGAAAAATGCTTGATGACGTCAAGCTGAGTTTGCAATGAACACACAATCGATACAATGGATACTACCATGTTTCACGCACTCGAGTCTACTTCTTCTGGCTACGTGTCAATTCGGCAAGTCCCTTCTAGTATTTGAATTTGGTAGAGTCAAAATCGCCGACTGACGATACCATAAATGCGATTGGGCTCATTGCCTTGAGGACGTTTGCTTCAATCACCGTGTTTCATAATCATTTGCACACTGGTCGGTATTTTCACCACCTCGGTCGAGGTGCTGGTTCAAAGTAAAACCAGCACCTTGACCTTGTCCGTTTCCAAACCCATTGTCGCGAACATGGCCAAATCCAAGGCCCTGTGTGCAGCCTACTACTCCACCATCACCACTATGTACTGTAGCTCTATCCAACATTACGACCTTTTGTCCACCACAAGTAGCCTCATAGTATTATGTCATAAAGTTCCCGGGCTGCATATGGTTGTGGCAGAATCCCTCACGGAAGGCTGTGTTATGACGCTCTCGTTCTGCTTGTACTTCATCATTGTTGTGGCTGTACTTGTGGTTGGATAACTATTGCCCACCGGTCTTTTGGACTCTTTTCGAAGGTTTTTAGGTTGCCTGTCCTTAGCCCCATCTTGCTACATGGCTTCCTCACCATCCCTTGCAACGTCCATGCGCATGTTGTGGCCTTGCTACGCATGCGCGTTCGGTTGTGCATCCGAGTAGTGCTTCGAGTTTCCCGAATGCACTTCACTCATGTAGTTACGCAACACCCTTTAACTTGTCTAGGCCTGGCATGTTGCCATCGTGGTGGTTTTGTTTAGTGTCTCGCTCGCAAGACAATGATACAATGACTCCCGTAGGAAGCACTCCGGGTAGTTGAAGTGCTAGGTCCTATCGTCCTCGACTCCAGGTCTTCCACAAAGGTCATCTTTGAAAGTCACGTAATGGAATCATGAACTGGCCGGGGTGTTTTTCCTCCCGCTTCCCTCTAGGGGCAGTCGTCATCAACGACCAAGCCAATGATAGCTTACGCGTGTGCATACACTAGCAAGCGATGAACAAGTTGACAGTTAAAAGGTAATGTCCTTACCACGGATTAAGGAATTTTTTTATCAAACCCAAGGGAAAAAATATTTTTCTCTTTGGATCTGTCTCAGGGATACTATCAAATCTGTTTCTCCGAAGAGGATGTACCCAATACGGTGTTCTAGAGGTACATGGGACATTATTGCTTTCCGGTTTTGTGCTTTGGGTTAAAGAATACCTTAGCAACCTTCCAGTAACAAAAAAATATAAATTGAACTTTCGCCAAGCAACTCAGTTGATTTGTTTTAGATTATCTGGAAAACATCCTGGTTTTCTCCACATTAATGAAAAAGCACATATAGTCCTCATGACTTCCAGGAGCAAGTGCAAGTTTTCAAAAAATGGGGTTGAATACCTTGACAGGCAGTGAGCAACGACGTTATCGGTGTCGACCCATGAAAGGCCCATGCCGTAGTGAATTAGTGGCTTCCTAAAAAAAGTAGGCAGATTAGGTTTCTCCTTCGTGTTGAAAAATACTTATGTTCTATGCAAGGGCATTCAACATTGGTAGCTTCGCTAACAAGGCTCGCGTGGAAAGACGTGCGTTTGCAATAGATAGCTTTAGCATGCACAGGGAAACGATGAGTGAGATGCACATGGCATAAATACCTGCCATGGCGCATGGTGAGTGACGGTGAGTGACGCATCCAGTAGTGTCAGTTTGTCCTAAAGTAGGTCCAAAAATATTGTTTTGGCCATAACTTTGTGCACAGTCATATGAATGCAGAAACGAGCCAAATCTATGGGTGCTAAGTCTTAAGCCAGATGCAACTGTTGCATACATATATGGGTTTGGCAATGACCGGTGGATGCAGGATGGAAAACATGCAATCCGGGCTTAAACTCCAATTCGCAAAGAAAACTCTTGAGACTACTGAAAGTTTGCAAAGTGCCACAACAAGCACTAGAGACATCGTTGTAGCTGCTTGGTAGCTGCTTGTGGGTGGGGCCACTATATGACGGTGCTTTGGCGACAGCTAGGTTCGCATCAGAGATCCGCACGAACATGAGCATGGACAAGTGGTCACAATAAGCTGTAAAAACATACAAGGATGGCTCATATCATAACTTTCTCATCCTTGTGGCGCACCGGACCGGATTCTGGAACCCGAACAAGATATGGTTATGCCCATGTTGTCTTGAGAATGAGACCATCGAGCACTCCTTTCTCTTATTTCCATAATTACATGGCGTGACCTAACGAGTCACTTACCTCTTTTAACCCTCTTTCCCTGATTATCCATGCGTCTGGGTCAATCTCCTCTTTGGCCCTCTTGAGCCTCTACTCTATCATTCGTGCTACTCTGTTTCAACTAATGTGGAAAGAAATCTGAGCCAAATCACAATCCTTACTATCCCCCCAAAAAGTTGCCACATTCCCCTTCATTCTCCCTCATTCAAGAACTTCCTCATTCAAGAACTACATAGTAGTATCCAAATTACTCTAGATCTAAAATCTGGCAGAAGCATGTATTCTCATATCTGTGACCTTCTAAGCGTACATCCTAGGGTTGCCGGCTCCAACTCTACTATGTCTTCTGGTGCTTATTAGCGCCCCCCCCCC
>SZWC01012234.1:63368-87354 GCA_023375785.1 Penium margaritaceum | reverse complement strand
TGGCTGCCTGGGTGCAGATGTGGGGCGAGTTGGGTTGGGTGTTCATGCCCAACCGAGGTGGGGTGTGAGGAGGAACAAATGTAGGAGACCCTTTTCCCCCTTGAACTCAATCGAGGGAGCGAGCGTTCAACTCGAGCGTGGCAGGGGGACCCGCAACTATATGCTGGAACTTTTGCCAGGAAGGAAGCCACGACAGTACGCCGCCGCTCAGTCGGTGGCAGGGGTTGTGTGGCTGGGGAGTTCAAGCCGTCGTAGCTTGTTTGTGGTTGAAGAAAACGGCCGTGCATGACAAAACACAACATGGCATTGTCATTCCACTCCATGCACTTGTGGCAGTTCATGCACCCGGTCGTGCGTGGTAATGCGCCGATGAGGTCGATTTGTGAATCACCCACACCCCCGCACTCCGCCGGTGCCAGGCGACGCAGGTTGGACTCTCCACCTCCGGTGATCTGCGCACTCCGAGACGCACCGCTTTTTGGGTAAAGTAGTAACATCATTGGAAGGTTATTTTATTCGTTTACCCATACGTTTAATGGTCCTTCGCAAACTAGCCGCGGCTGGGCGTTGTCATCCAGACTGACCAAAAATTGTCAGCGAAATCCTCGATGGGGGTAGCGAATGAGAAAAAAGATCGTACGGGGGGTGCTAATATTCGCGAACTCGATGGAGGTAGTTAGAACAGGCTTTGATGACGCGAAATTGGTGTCCAAGATCACCGAGTAACTCCCCCCATTTGAGTTTTCGTAAGAGAAACTACACACAACCAAAACGCAGACCGGTGTCAGCCGCAATGTGGTGACCGCCGAGTATAACACAAAAAAACAGTTCGGGACGATTCCCAACAGCGATTTGACTAGCAAATTATTTATCTTGGGTGAGGCTCGGTGTCATTGAAATCGGTCGTTGGGCTCCTCAAAGATCGATTTCAGCGATGACCACAACTCTCTGTCCGCGTAGTTTTAGCCTTACAGTTGCCTAGGTTACGTAGCTCGGCACTCCATGTCGATCCATCCGGATAAACTCAAGGCTTCCCTCCTCCAAAAATCCTAGCATGCCCCACACAGAAGACGGATGACTAAATGGAATCGGCCCAACAATCCCCGTCTCCACCAATCACATGAGAAAGAGACGCTCCGGATCTGACCGGGTGCGCTAGTCTTCTGACCGGCGATGATAACTATTGTTAGGCGGCCCGCAATTTGTGGACTCCAAATTTCCTTCAACAAAATGCGCAACAAACTGTCTGATAGCGTCCAACGACCGATATCAACGACACCCAGCTTCACCCCTTAGTTGTTCGGTCACAAGAGTTATTTGCGCTCAGTAGCCGTGATCTCCGAGCACTAGTTCATCCTTTCGTCACCGACGTTGTACATATCTCTAATGTATCATCAAACCAGTAGATGAGAACTGTCTTGACAGAATAATGTTTCAAGTGTATTTCTTGGTCTATAGTAAACTACGGAAACATTTCATAAGAAAACTTAAGACCAACGTAGGTCAATTTAAAACAAATGCTTGCATCAAAAAATCTTAAAGGCATAGTATCATTTGTTAAAAACAAATAAGATAAAACAAAAACAAGCATAAATAATTTCCTTTTCATTCAAAGAACCTATTCTTAGATTTGTGTTTTCTTAATCGTTTTATTGTTCTCCCAAATACGAACATTATTTTCATAAAAATATAAAACAAACTTAAACATTTTGCTCCTTTTCATCAAATAATGACATGATCCATATGCAATATTGAAAAGTATGTTTTTAAGAGAGTAATGAATGATCAATGAATAGTTGATAATGAAACATTATATCAATTTAATACCAAAGTTTCTATGCCACGTATAACATCAAACGTATATGGATTGTCACTCAATTTAGATTAAAAAAAAATCAAGAAACACATTACCTTGAAAATGTTCTGAAGAAGGATATGTTAGTCATTATGGGTACAACAAAATAATAACGAGTATTGTGAATAAAGCATATAAGTTCTATCTATTAGTAAACTTTCATGGAACATTTAATCATTTGAGAAAATATTTTATGCACAAAGTAGTTGTTATTTAAGTTAAACCAAAAAATGTGTAAAATACTTTTTATATGTGCTAAAACAATGTACATTTACCAAATTGTTATGAGGTGATTAAGCGTGTATGGATATCTATCATTAGTTAGAATGTTTTATGATAAATGTTCTAAATTTATGTTTTCCTTACAAATTCCCTCAAAAAACTACTTCAACATACGAGCCTTCAGAACTCATTCATTTAGGAACAGCAATTCTGACCACAGGCACAAACAAGGGGTAATGAGGGAAAAACGAGGAGGATACCGATCTCTGTTAAATCATCGGCTGTTGTGGATTATCTTTTGCTAGCTACTTTTCTCGCTCTTTTGTTTCCTCTTGAGCTCCATGTCGCTAAGTTGTGCCACACATGGTATTATTGTTTTTCTCTGTTTTGTCGGCCAGCGCCTGTAAGGACTTCACCACTGCAAAAACATGATGGGGTCAGTTAGCAACAGGTCAATTAGACTAACTTCTACCTAACCCCATCGAGTTCACAAACGTTAGCACCACCGATATGATTTTTCCCCCGTTACCTACCCCCATCAAGGAATTTGCTGAAACATTGTCGGCCCCCTCCAGATCTTTATCATGAATGGAGCGGTTTGGATGTTACCATACAATACTAGCCTCAATCCAACTCACGCTAGCACCACCTTTCTGTTGTGGCCACGTCTGTGGCTGACGAGAAAAGGATAATGCTAACGTGTAGTGTTCGCCCACATAACCCACAGAATACTTAAAGTTCATCGGAAGGGCTTCTTCAAATGAAAAATTAGTCAGGTGTAGAGAAGCCACAAAACATTCTCTTTAAACAAACATTTACTTGCTTTTGTTGTATCTCCTAGTTTTATAGTGAAGATTTCATAGCTTTTCACGATTAGTATACATTATTCCATCATATTTCACCCACAAATCATGATTTAAGTACTAGAGCTTATGAGTAATTTTTAAAAACAAAAATCCGTAACACTTTCAAGTACATAATCAGTTCATAAACGTAAATAATTTTTGTATCGGTTAATTGAAAAGAGAAAAAATGTAGTTTATCACCATTCTGTGGATTCAACATTTTACCATATCCTTAAAGATTACACCAAGAATGATAGTTGTAGAATCCATTTTGAATGAAGATATATACTACATAGAATTTCCCCATAGAAGGATTATAATTCAGAGGATAACATTTGAATACCATGAGAACATGTTTACTTATTCCAAGGTAAGCTTTAATTGTTACTATTGCATAAATATAGTAATGTGTAATGGAAAACTTTCATTTTTCCTAATGATATGACGATAAATCCACAAAATCAATCTTCGCATCTATAATGAAGAACAAACGTCAAGTTTAAATGAATAAATTTTTCAGAAATATTGTACATCTTTTAATTAAATTCAGGCGTGAAAGTGTTATAAGTAGATTTTTATGTATGAATATTCAACTAGATTATTTCTTTCATGATTTTGGTGTATAAATTTGATTGAATCACTTATTTTGGTCTTGAAAGGCTATCACATCAGCATAAATCTACAAGAGTACGTAATCAAAGTGAGTTATTATTGGTTTAAAAAGCATACCACATCCCTTTAGTACATCAAATGGGATTTTCATCAGAAGAAGCCTTTTCAAGGATCTGTAATTGTTCTCTAGGCTAAATGGGTGAACACTTCATGCCAACACTATAACTTTTCCGTCGGCCGAAGGCGTGGCCATAATAAAAAGATGGTGCCGCCACGCCCTAGATTGTGGCTATCATTGTAAGGCAACATCCAAACCGTGCCATTTATGGATGAATTTGAAGTGGGGCGATGATCTATGGCCAGTATAAATGACAACGCTGAGACACGGGTAGTTTGCAAAGGATCACCAAATTCATGGCCAAACAAATAAAATGACCTCATTGGAATCGGTTAAAGTGTGCAAGCCCATATTGTCATTAGTGAGCGTCCCCTAGACGCGCTCTCTTACCCGTAGGTGTGGAGGAACAGCGACTGAGGGTACCCCAAGCAGACATTGGTGATGGAAGAACTTTGACCAAACAGCCCTTAAATGACTTGTCAACCAGACTTATCAAGCGCAGTGTGGACACCCTGCATTAACTTCACCAAACATAAGTATTATCTAGCACATTCCACATATTGAAGACCTTAAACTGTTCAACCAGGAATAGTTGGAAACAACATGAGGATGAATTTTAATAATCATTATGAGTCGTGATTAAGGTTCATAAATGGAAATCCTCATCCATGGATACAGATTAAGGTTGTAATATGGACTTCAATACTGATTCACGCATGGATACGGAAAAGACTATGGATGTGCATGCATATCTGGATGTATAAATACATATATGGATATGGATGTACATATAAGTACGGAAGGGGATATGGATATGGATATGGATGTGGATGAATATGGACATGGATATGGGCATGGATATGGATATGGGCATGGAAATGGATATGGATATGGGTATGGGTATGGGTATGGATATGGATATGGATATGGATATCGATATGCATATGGATATGGATATGGATGTGGATGTGGATGTGGATGTCAATGTGGATGTGGATGTGGATGTGGATGTGGATGTGGATGTGGATTCGGATGTGGATGTGGATGTGGATGTGGATGTGCATGTGCACGTGGATATGGAAATGGACATGGTCATGGATATGGATATGTACATGAAAATGGAGAAGGATATGGATATGGATATGAATATGGATTTGGATATGGATATGGCTACGGACATGCATATGGATATGGATACGGATATGGATATGTATATGGATATGGGCGGGAATATGGTTATGGCTATCAATATGGATATGGATATGGATATGGATAAGGATATGGATATGGATAATGCGAAACATATATCAATTTTCTAGAATTCAAGGCAAAACGTTATTTTGGAATACGTATGCAACTTTCATCATCTAATTTTGAGACAATATAATCGTTTTCCTTCTTATGGGGAGTTTTTACGTAGCCCTGTGCATGCTCTGCATGCAAAACCTGCCTCTTTTTGCGAATCCAGATGACCCGTAAGGCAACTTTTGGATCCCAAAAGCCACGCCTTCATGTTTGTCGTTACCATAAACACCACAGCTCATATCTAAACACTTCCATGTGCCCTTTGTCTTTGGTGGGCATATAAAACTACCGCAATACACCCTGACCATACTCTGGAGGAAAACAAGAGAGGCTACATCATAGAGATCCGCTTGGTACTTCATTCAAAACGACAAGTTCGTGAAAGCAAAGACGTCACCAAAAAGAACAAACCAATCATTCAATTCAAGATCGTTTAAACAAAAATGTGGAATGAAACAAACCATTCAATGTGTCGTGCCCGTAAGGGCGGATGGAGTTTGCTATTTTTGGGCTATCCCACCGAGGAAATAAACCCCAACTGCACCTTGTACATGCCACCCCAAAGCGTTTTCTAGCAATGACTTACGCATAGCCTGTCGTGCTTTTAAGAGAGCCATTGAAGGCACCATTTCACAAAGTATAGATGGAGTTTACAACCTCTAAAAAAAGAAGCTATATTGAAACAATAGATCGTAACCATGCACTTGTTTATTAGTTTATATGACCACAAATGGCTGTGCGAACCCACCCCCTTAAGTAGGCATGCCATCTAGACTAGCCACTACATTCTATCATAGTGTGGTTTTTCCCAATCGGTGCTTAGGCCCAGCATCGATCGAGGAAAACCAAGGCCATGTATGCAAAGTTATGGATGGGAGGAGTTGTTCCCCCGACCTTATTTTAGATGTTATTAATCTTGGGTAGGAAAAACTTACATACATCGAAACTCATTGAAACAAGCTTCACAGGCCCACTTTTCAGTCTCCCCTGGAAGTAAGTGTCCAATATCCTTATGGGTAGGAGAACCAACCTACCCTTATTGGTAGGTTGTTTCTCCTTCTTTGTGCACTTTTAGGAAAGTCGTGCATTAATAAATCTCTTAGACTAAGCAGACGGTTAGATGCTTGCATCACACACAGCCTTCTTTGGCGAGTCTAAACACCTCGTAAGGTGCACATTTTTCATGTTTTCAAGCATTGGATTGTTAAACAACCAAACTTCACGTCATAAAAATCATCAAACTTCACGTCAAAACAATCTATCCATCAATTCCTTATTTTGAGTTTGCATACTTCCTACCACGAGCAACATATGGTGTCTTACCTTGTCCTAGACAACGCTTGCATTTCTACTCACCCGGCTTCTAGCCGTGGCCAATGTGATTTAAAAATTTATCCAAGACATGTATCAAAAAATTACATGAGAATGTGTTTTTGCCACCAAGATGTCGCATCTTTTGTAATCATGTTATGTTGGTGTGGTCTACGTGACCCCTCCCACGCATTCGAGTGCCATGCATTTTTTTCCTTGCAACTTTGCATGGCATGCATTAGGTAAAGAAATGTTTTGTATGTGGAATCTTTTTCAAACCAAGTTGGCTTCAATAATTTGTGGCTCATCGTGAACATTACACCATTGGACCATTTATCAACTAATGAAAAGTCTAAAGCAAAGTTACGTACGTCATCAATGTGCATTCATGTCATTTTGCTAGTGGACTTGCCTATGTCCACAATAGAAGAGGCACACCACTCATTTGAATGGTGGGTTGTAGTAGCCATCCCAAAGGTCGTTGCAGTGTGAAAATGTTAATCGTAACACGTTCATTGTGCGCCATCGCAAAAACGGGTCGAATAAGAATGTCCATGAGGTTTCCACACTCCAATATTTTTGCATTCAAAGACTTCATTGATGATAGCCATCATTGAATGAACACAAGCGTCACACAACTCTAAAGGTGGTTTCCTTCATTAAAAAAAACCATGTGTATAGCTTCAGCGTCATGTAAAAGTTGAACTTGTGCAAGTTGTGTAGCGCACCAAGTAATGAAGGTATGACTAGGATGTAGCTGAGACACATGGAAACCACCCTCGATCTCTTTGCACTGAGAGAGTTCAGTGATGTTGTTCTTTGTATATTATACAATGTCCAAATATTTGAGGCGGCTGTTGGGGAGCTAGATGGGAGGTTTGGTAGTGATTATCGTGTACTCTTGTGTGCATACAAGTTTGTAACAAGAGCTAAGAACTAAAGGCATTCTACAGGCGGTGAACTGAACTAGCTTGGAGAGCGTCGGGACCACCTCTAGTGTTATGAGACTTCGTGTAGTAGGTAGTTACACAACAACCCAGGTGGTTATACATCCACCTAGGGCAGTTGAAGGGTCATCTGAATGTTAGAAGGTTAAAAGTCAGCTGAAGGGTCACATAGAAGTTTAAGAGTCACATGGTAGCTAAAGGGTCACCTTGAAGTGGAAGGTCACATAGAATCTGTAGGATCACATGGAAGTTGGAATGTTTAAGATAGCAGAAGAGTCATCAGGGGGTTTTAAGATACCTGAAAGGTCATCTTGAAAAGAAGGGTCCCCGGCTCCTTTTCAAATGGAGAACATAAGTTACTCTTTACTATGAAGTTCTAGATTTTCCCTCTCCCTCTTAAAGGAGAGAATATTGGCTTAAATCTTTCAAGGATCCCCCAATAAATTTTAGGTCAATGATTTTTCTATTCATACAAAAGATATAGATAAGACGAATTTGGCATTACTCGAGATTGAATTCATCAAGCGAGATTGCCTCCATGGTCACTATGGAGTACGCCAATTTTGCTCGATATTGGCTCACTCATGCCGCTAGATTGTGCCCACTACGGTTGAAGTTTGCAAGAAACCGTTAATCTAAGGTAAAATGTGAAACTTTGTTTTCTCACGTTCAATGAGGCCAGTAGAAACATGAAGAAAAAATATTCTAAACCCCTTTGAGTGACACAACCAAATAACATGAAGCTCCCACATATGTTAGGCTGCCATTATTTACATGTGACCATGGTAGATGTTTACCTATTGTCTTCACTAGCAGAACGAACATAATCATGTCATTTTGCAGAAACCTGGTCATATTTCTAAAAGGAAAAATCATGGTACTAGTTTATACCAAGCCTGGGTACAATATGCAACTTTAATAAGAGAGAAAGGCATAAGTTGGTGTGATATTTACTTACAGAATGTTTCCTTAATCATAGGGCATGAAGGGGCAATGATTCCTAGGGCAAGCACCATGCACATCCTTCACCCCACTTTTTTTTGTTTCCTACTTGTCTTTATTATCTTTCTTGTCTCTTCTTGTCTTTTCTTCGTGCGCGTTCCCCTTCTTGGTGGTGCTCGCCCTTGAGGCCAACATGTTGGGAAAGGGCTTGCAAGCTCCAAACAACGAATCCATCTTTGTTGGTCTCTCCTTAGCCCTAGAAGCTCTCTGGGCCTCAATGAATACCTGAACCAGGGCTAGGTTGAAAAAGGGAGGTATTAGCCTGAAAATGGACAAGGTAGGGGGGGTTCAACAGTCACCCCCCACACACGCCGATAAATCGTGAGTCATTTCTAGTTCATACTAAGTTTCTGGAAAGTGCTACAAATTCATTTTTGTTCAATAATTGTTATTCAACACACTTTCTGTTCTCAAAGCAATTGAGTTGTAAAGACATACCCATTTTTGCTATTTTTGCTTGGTGGTGCTATTGACAGCATTGGTCTTACTTAAATACCACTTCAAATGGTGAGTTTTGGTTTAAGGTTTCATTTCAATTTTGGATACAAGTGTAACAAACACTTTTAAATTATTGGATTGTGATTGTAGCTTCTATACAAGTTTTCCCCCTCGTGTCACTTTGGACAAACCTCACTTATGACAAAGGGTAAGGGACTTGGACATTTCAAGTCTTTAAATGCTCTGTTTTGTTTCAACATATCCCCCTTGTTCTTGGTTCTAAACAAGGGAGTTCATGACATGAACTCGTATGTGAGCATGAGTCTTCTGGATTGGACACTAAAAATTCAAACTATTTTTTTCCTTTTATTAGGTGGTAAGAACTTATCGTGTATGAGCCAGATCAAGGAATTTTGTGTCACCTATCTTCTTTCCTCAATAGTCATTTGTTTGGGGGATTGTGATGGATGAGAGGGCAAATGAAGTGACTGTAGGTGATCTTCATCCAATCTTCTCATTCCGAAGGGATGGTAGGTCCCTTGGTGCCTCCCCTCCTCCACTCTCATCTTTCTCTTTCTTCTCTCTTGCTATCTATCTCTCTCTCTCTCTCTCTCTTTCTCTCTTGGTCACTCCCTCCAAAATCCCTAGTTTTCCTTGTATGGCCACGAGGGAAGGGAAATCGAGGACTTTGAGCCACAAACTCATCGTTTGAAGTCGTGTACCCTCAAGGGCCATCGATGAAGCAACCTTTTCTTAATTTGCGACCATCAAGACGATGGTTGGTCACCTGAGTGGTTGCTGTTCACCCAGTCCGCCAGCCGGTGCGCTGGCTCACAGCCATGAAGAGGCTAGTTCCCAGCGAGCAATCATTGTAGCAAAGGGGTAGGGCCAAACTGGACCTCCCATGCTTTAGTTCTCGGCCTTTTCCCTCACCAAACTCTCTTATCAGGATTTATTAATCAAATTAATGTAATACGAGTGAGATGTGGCAGTGAGACATGTCCACCATCGCGTCTGCTTCATATGAACAAGTTTTTGGCTTCACGTCACCACCTCTCCTCTCTCTCTCTATATATCTCATTCTTTCAATAATCTCTCTCCCTCTCTCTTTACAGATATATATATATATCTCCCTCTCTCTCTTGCTTATTCCCTCCCTTTGCCCAATTTCATGTTGATTTTTTCTGAGCTTGCAGTGGCAAAGCTACCGTGTGCTCTGATGAAGCAAGGGGGTCCTCCGCTGCTGCAGGATCTTCGTGTGTTGAGCAATTATGCCTTATACAAAGCTTAGCGGAAGTAAAACACTGATTGAACATCTTGGTTCATGATACAGCTATGGTACAAGGAATTTACAAGGAACAAGAGTAGTACGCGGCTCAACACTATGCTCTAACGTAACTCCTAGACCTAAACTGGGGTGCAACGCCTTGCTAGGCCATCGTGGCCGTCGACGCAAGGGTCTCGGCGTAGCCACCGGCACAGCAATGGAAGGCCTTCAGGTTGTCGGGGCAACCTCCTCCCAGGCTACCATGCCTTGCAAGGCTCATAGGGATCATGGAGGGATCTCCAACAGCGTCCTCCACCTAGGCTAGCATGCAAGTTCCAGGCTTATAGGGGTCTTGGAAGGATGTCCAACATCGTCTTGGTCTGGGGCTCTAGAGTCAGAGTCTGGAGGGGGTTGAGAGACTATAGCTGGAAGATTATAGCTGCAGAGAGATGTCTGAACTGAGAAGAGCTCCCCCTCTTATACCGGCAGTCCTGGCAATTTGACCACCTGAAGGAGAAGCTTCCTTCACGTGGTTCAGGTTTATTGCCTCATGGAGAATCTTCCTTCCAGGAGAAGCTTCTTGTAGTTCAAAGATGTTTCTTGCATCCCTGCTGCCCTAGGGAGAAGCTTCCTCCTTAAGGAAGCTTCGTCAGGTCTTTAGGTGAAGTTTCTTAAAGGGTTTACTTGCGCTTGAGGCTTTCCTCTCACGGCCATTGATCTTGCCATGCTGCTACATCAGGTCTATCTATTAGGAGCCTCCTAAAGCTCGTGCAAGATTGGCCCATGTAGGTTGAAGGGCCCAAGCTCCATGTATGATGATGGTGATGCAGTGTGGACCTCATGCCAAGGGTGCATGAGTCTTGCCCACTCAGTTAAAGGACTCTCTGACCAGGACGACTGTGTAGTACTTTGCAGCAATTAGCTCTCCTCTTACTAGAAACAGCTAGAGGCATGCGCAAGCCTGCATGCCAATACAGTAGAGTACGTTTCAAGCTCTTCAGGTTGCACCTGGGCTGGATGCCACAATCTGTCTGGCCCGTACGGAAGGAAATTCCCAGCTGACGTGGACACACGAATCCACCAAAAAATGTGTAGCTTTGTGTGTAGTGCTCCAAACACAGTGGCGTCTTCATTGTTTTGGAGTTTATAAACAATGTAGTAATCGCTTCACTCAGCACTCCCCCTTGATTGGTGCGCAGGTGATTCAAAAAGTGTCTCACTTGCGTGCTCCAAAGAAAGTGCTTGACTCACTCCGCCTTGGAGTGCCCTTGAAAATGGAGTAGACTCGTGGCCTTGGTCAATGGTAAAAGTCCCCGAACGTCGAAGATGGAAAGTGAGCTTCTCGGTTCAGAAAAATTGAGTCCCCGTATCCCTCGATAGAAGGGACTGGAACGAGGCTGCTGTAGCCTTTTCACGCTCGGAAACTGATGAGGAATTTACGGTTCCATTCAGGCATGCACGCCCTTGTGAAAAATCGCATCGGTGGGGTATGGCTGGCCACAACCATAAAGTGGCTTGGTGGTTGCTTTGGCGAGGCTCTCTGGAGTCTTTTCGAGTTTGGAGCACACGGATGTCTCGAAGATTTTTTTCGGGTGAGGTTGGGGTCACCTCACCACTTTGACCATTTGAGGTTGCTTGGTGGTGAAGCTACTCTTCTTGAAGGCATGCACCGTGCCTTGCATGCACGTGCGTTTGGGCTATTTGTGCAAGGTGGCGGCTGCATGGCGGGATCGCCTTAGGGACCACATGCTAGGAGTGCTTCCAAGATCACCGATGTGAGCACTGATTTTGGGAGAGTATAAAAGGTTGTCGCTTCCACTCATGGATTCAACCTTCGCGAATGCCCCCCCTGTCGTCTTAACCAGTTGCCCCTCTGTTGCACGAAGCTCCTCCACTCTGGCAATGCAACTCCTGCTGTCATTTCTAGCCATGGTTGGGACGCTTCTTAGTGCCCTTCCAGCCCTCCATGACTAATAATTGGTCGATTTTGAGGCTGCACCTTGCAAATAGGGCGTTTCTGCCCCTCTAAGACAGCCATCCCGGCTGTTCCTTTGCGTCACTTTACTGTATTTGCAACAAGTTGCTGTTTCCATGGCGTCCTTGCCTCTGGCGGCAATTTTTGGTCAACGCCGCCTATGGTTACAGGCTCCTTGGCCGTTTTTTTGCTTTCTCTCGGCAATCGCGGAGCTCACTTGCTCCTCGTTGGCCTTCAAAAAGTTGTTTTTTGTCGACTGCTTTGCCTGGTTGTCCTCGCCAGATCCTTGTGGCGAGGGTACAGCCTGCGCAAAGAGGAGCGCCAGCAACTTTCCCTTGTTTTTTTTGCGTCCCCTAGGTGAACGTGTGCCCACGTGCCACGGTGATAGCGTGGCCCTTCCCTCGCCTCCTTTTCGGTGGTGAAGAGGACTGTGCAACACGGCCCTGCCATCGTGGCAAGGCCTTACAGTATTAGGGCTGGCTTTTGCGGCAATGGGCCTCATTACGGTCAAGGCTGCAACCGCGGCAGGCCTCACTAGCCTTGAGGCGGGTGGGTGCGAGGTCCAATTCGGACCTCTCCCCTCCCCCTTGCTTCACTGCCAGCCACGCTGGCGCTGCTGGGGCGGTGTTTCGCTCGCTCTAGCGAGCGATTTCCCTTCTTTTTTTTCTTTCCCTCTTTTTCATTCCGAACTTCCCACTCTAGCGCAGCTGCTGCAGCTCCTTGCAATTGCAAATTTTGGTGATGTTGATGACATCATCACGCGCCTGCGCAGACCACTTGGCCCAAGAGTGGTCAGATTCACTTTTGTAAAAAGCGGCACGACAAAAGGTGCTACTGGTATTCACAAAAATAATTGGTACCAGGTGCTTCTCCGCAATTGCACAACGACTCTCTGCTACCGTTTTTTATGGAGCGGCCTTCCTCCAATTATTGTTTTTCTGCCATCTTGGCTTGCTCACCCGCTGCAGTTGCTCGCCAGCTACGACAACGTCCCGCAACCGTAGTGCGGTGGTCGCATTCAACGCTAGCCGATCCATGAGAAGTTGTGTCAACCACCGTTGTTTTTTTTTCTGTCGCTCCGTTTGAAGTGTGCAGTGCGAGCGCCACATGTGCACAAGGACGAGAATGACAGCGGCTGCTCCGGTCAATGATGTCATCACCTTGCGCAATCACTAGTGGTCAGGCCGGTTTTGCCAAAAGGCTCAAAGAGAGCTGCTGCAAAGCTTGCAAAAACATCTGCTGCTTCGAGCCTCTTGTCAGGGGGTGTAGCAAAGGACTCTCCCTCTGTATAAAGTGGTCCACATCCAAATCCAGGAGAAAATTGTAACTGCCTTTGTATATCTCCTTTTCTCCCGCTTTCCACTACAATCTTTGATGCTTGTCGATGAGTTGTGGCAGAATTGCAAATCACGTGACGAGACAATATCTTTCCCTTCCTTGAGCATAGATAACATCTCCTCCTCAGTCCTCCTTCTCCTCATTGATTAAGGCCCGGAGAACTGTGGTACAGGAAGAGACCCCGCAACGCTACTACAACACACTCGATTAGAGTTTGCATGTCCCCACCGGATTTTCAGCACATGGAGTATGGTTCCAAAATGCACGCAACCTACACTA
The DNA here is from genome assembly GCA_023375785.1 of Penium margaritaceum. Taxonomy (NCBI): domain Eukaryota; kingdom Viridiplantae; phylum Streptophyta; class Zygnematophyceae; order Desmidiales; family Peniaceae; genus Penium; species Penium margaritaceum. The sequence continues at coordinate 73,840 of SZWC01012234.1, read as the reverse complement.
AGGTGGGCTTATTGCAACCACTTGCCGACCGGACAGGATTTTGTTTGTGTAGCTTGGCTCCTTTGCAAAGGCTACTTCAAGGTCCGTAGAAGAACTTACACTCCTCTTGGACGTCGCATGCATCCAAATGCCATTACGTGGTAACATCGGCTCATGAGTGCAACTATTGGCTTGCGCGCCGTCATGGCAATCACCTCTTTGAGGACATTTTTTTGGGTCCTCCCTTTCTTTCTTCTTCCTTTTCTTCTCCTGCTTCCTCTGTTGCCCGATGCGCACTAAAAGGTGGATAGTCGAGATGCGGAATAGAAAACCTGAGTTCTTGCTGAAACAATCAGCCTTGTTGTTATTGTGTTGGCTCCGCTGGCTTGTTGGTCCATGGTGGAGAGCTGATTTGTTTCTTCCATCTTGCCGCCTCTTTCGCCGATGACATGCCAAATCGTTCAAAGCTGTGATGCTCTTGACGTCAGAATGCTGCTCCTCGCAGCTTGTTCATAGAGCTAGAGAAGTGGCATCGTCTGCGTGGTTTCTGTTCTTTTGCAACTTTGTCCAGATCCTCCTTGGCGGCTTGTTGCTTTGGCCTTGCTTCAGTGCATAGCATGGCAGATGTGCAATCCATCCTTTCACTCAACCGTTGCAAATTTGCAAGTTGCCATGGTTCCTTGGCAACTTTCAACGTTGTTGATGTTTTTCTCTCACGTGATTGATAAAAGCGAGATTGGACTAGGCCAAGTGCTTGTGCCAAACATTGGCACTACGCCGTGTCCATGGTTGCTGGACAAGCCAAAGGCTTTTCTTGCAGAGATACTAGTCCCGGCCGTTGCACCACTTCCTTGTTTAGTGTTGCATTTGCCACTGTTGCTTGCTTTTGCATGCCTTGAAGTGCGGATGCGGCTGATAGCATCGCTTGAGACATGACAAGCTCCGACAATGAAGGAGCAAATGGGACTTCCGACAGCAATTGTTCTTGCGCTCTTGTGTATGGCTCCCCTTAGCACATGTGATTGCGAAGCTACGGAGGTTGGGCCACCCGTGGTTGCAGTCAAGAGATGCGTATAAATGCAAACACACACATCTCTTGCTCATGTTGGCAAAGTAGCTCATGTGCGCCAACATGCTGCCGAGTCATTCTGCTTCCCTCTTTGAAAGCACTTCTTACTTCTGCTACATGAGGAACAATGTCGACCGGTCCCAAGCTGGGTGCCGTGAAAGGCTTTTGTTCCGTAGCACATGATGGTCATGGTCCAAACTCTTGCACAAGGTCAGTGCACGTAGATGCTTGGCACCTTTGTTGTCTTGGTCGTTTGTGCCATGACCAATGGCACTCTAGCTTGCGGTAGTTGCATAGTTGTCACTGGCTGCTACACCGATGATAGGTGAGATTCTTGCTACATCTCCTCCTTAATCTGGTACAGCTGGTGTTGAAGCCCCAAATCTTGGGCTTCATGTTACTTCCGCTTCCCCCTCCAAAGGAGAAGTGTGATTTTTGCATGGAACAACTGTTGCCGCACATCTTTTAGTGCACGTTCATGAGCTTGACGTGCGATGGTTGCTAGAAGTGAGTGCAACGCTTCTTCCTCAAAATGCCTTGGCTCCTCAACTCCTAGCGATGGCTCTACCACATGGAAGCTGTCTCCCAAGCTCATGGGCAGACTTGGTGGCACGCATGGACGATGAGACGATGTAGCATGAATGTTGTAGCTCTAAATATGCATCGTGCTCTTCTCTTCAGGGAGTTCTTTGGGTAGACCGTCGCCTTGGACGTCTGCACTGCACCTCGCGGAAGGAGACACATGCTCTCTCCGACCCAAACTAGAGCACTCCATCTTCACTGAAGCTCCAAGATGCGGTGGGACCCCTCCTCCTGCAGGTACAAGTCCTTGTTGGCCCGCAAAGGCATGCGGCGCTGGTGCTTGGAGCTCTTACTAAGCGTGTGCCATGGGTGGCACAATGTGGGCAGGTTGTGGCTGTTGAGCCACAAACGACCGTGGCATGCCTCCTTGTGGTGCTGCTACAAGCTGCACTTGTGGATACATGGTTGGTTGCACAACTTGGGGAGGGCTTTCTTGAGGCAGATGTGCAGCTGATGCGTGTGAATGTTGTTGCCACTGCATCTGCTGTTCTTGCTGCTGATGTTTATCACATTGTTACTGCTGTAGCTCTTGTTGTTGTGCCCATTTCAGGTGCTGCTGAAGTTGTGTGATATGGGCTGCTTGGCCGCATGTGACTCTTGTGGTTGGTGCGTCTGAGATGCTTGAGTTGCATAAGCCAGCTGCTCCTATTGACGAAGGAGCTTTTGATCGCCAATCTGCTGCTTCCCCGCGGCCCTTTCTTGCTCCACAACCCGTCGTGGTGAAGCTTCTTGCTCCTCTAAATGTTGCACCTCCTCAGCCAAGCGTTGTGCCTTTGCCGCTTGGTGCTGTGCACGGTTTACAACATGGCGCCCTTTCTCTTGGCCCATGTGTAACCCGCACAAAACTGGTTTTGTAGGACAAGCTACCCAAGCATTCTCCTTATCCATGTTCTCCATTCTTGCTGCGTAGGTGGAACACTGACCACGCGCCTCTACAAAGTGGCGTCAACTGCACCTCTTGTTGAGGGCTTCTACAAGGATGGCGCAGAACGTCTCCACCACCAAAGTAGTCAGCTACTGCTCTTGATGATGCGCTTGCTTACACCACCACCTACTGCTCTGATACCATTTTGGACATGGTATGCTCTCCGTCTTGTGCAAGCCGAACAACACAAAGGTCCGTCGTGCTGCATGCTTTGGAGAAGGAAAACGTCGCTCCTCCTCAAGCTTGTACGGGGAGGGTGAAGGACTACTTCATCAATCTACACAACTTTTGCTGTACCTGCTGCTACTGCTACTGTTGCAAGAGCACTAGTTGGACAAAGAACCTACAGCTCTGATACCATGATGAACATGGTATGCTCTTTGTCTTGTGCAAGCCACACGAGCCAAATGTCATTCCTCCTACACGCAGAGGAGAAGGCAAACATCGCTCGTCCTCAATTTTGTACGAGGATGGTGAAGGATTGCTTCAAAAATCCACACTACTGCTACTATAGCTGCTGAAGATGTTGCTACTACAGCTATTGCAACAGCTTAGGCTGGACGAAGAGCCTAATGCTCTGATACCATGTTGATTCTTTGCGAGCTTGTAGTGGCAAAGCCACCGCGTGCTCTGATGCAGCAAGGGGGTCCCCTACTACCGCAAGATCTTTGTGTGTCCAGCAAGCATGCCTTGTACAAAGCTTAGCGAAAGTAAAACATTGAATGATCATCTTGGTTCATGATACAACTTTAGTACAAGGAATGTACAAGGTACAACTGCAGTACGCGGCTCAACACTATGCTTTGACGTAACTCCTAGCCCTAAACTGGGGCGCAACGCCTTGTTAGGCCATCGTGGCCGTCAACGCAAAGGTCTCGGCGCAGCCACCAGCACAGCGATGGAATGGCTTCAGGACGTCAGGGCAACCTCCTCCCAAGCTGGCATCCTTGGAGGGACCTCTCGCATCCTCTTCATCTAGGGCTCCAGAGTCAGAGTCTAGAGTGGGGTGAGAGATTATAGTTGGAAGATTATAGCGCTAGAGAGATGTCTGAACTGAGAGGAGCTCCCCCTTTTATGCCTGCAGTCCTGGCAAATTGACCACGTGAAGGAAAAACTTCCTTCAGGTGGTTCAGGTCTGCTGCCTCATGGAGAAGCTTCCTTCCAGGAGAAGCTTCCTGTAGTTCAAATTTGTTACTTGCATCACTGCTGCCCAAGGGAGAATCTTCCTCCTTGAGGAAGTGTTGTCAGGTCTTCAGGTGAAGTTTCTTAAAGGGGTTGCTTGCTCTTCAGGCTTTCCTCTCACGGCAGTTGATCTTGCCATGCTGCTACATTAGGTCTTTTGATTAGGAGCCTCCTAAAGGTCGTGCTAGATTGACCTATGTAGGTTGAAGGGCCCAAGCTCCATGTATGATGATGGTGATACAGTGTGGACCTCATGCCAACGGTGCATAAGTCTTGCCCAGTCAGTTAGAGGACTCCCTGACCAGGACGTCTGTGCAGTACTATGCAGCAGTTAACTCTCCTCTTGTCAGAAACAACTAGAGGCATGCGCAAGCCTGCATGCCAGTATAGTAGAGTACGTTTCAAGCTCTTTAGGCTCCTCCAAGGCTGGATGCTAGAATCTGTCTGGCTCGTACGGAAGGAAATTCCCAGTTGACATGGACTTGGGAATCCACCGTAAAATCCGTAACTTTCCACATAGTGCTCCAAACATAATAGCTTCTTCACCATTTTAGAGCTTATCACTAGCGCAGTAATCGCCTCACTCAACATTTCACTCACCTTTTTTAAGAGGGGGAGAAAGCTTGAGGGATTCTAAACACACTCCTTGGCCCTTGGGGTATCATGATCTCCAAGCCGTTGATCAAGTAGCCACTACCAAATCATTGTAAAGATGGGAGTCGGTAAGTCACTTGACCAGTCATGAGCCACGGCACCTTATAGTTCTAAAATGGTGAATAACTTGTGAGAGGTGGCTGGCGATGAGCCTTTGCCCACGGAATAAAGGGTGTAAAGTTGCCCTTCTGTGATGTACTTCTCCCTAATTATTGTGAAAGATTCCGGTTCAATTCAAACAAATGTCTAGCTTGGTGCCTAAAAAAAGCATAAACGTTTTTTGTCAACGATACAATGTTGTAGCAGAGACCAAGCACATTAATGTGGAAGCAAGAAGGAAAATCCCAAGACATCGGAATGCACATTCTTCACTAAGTCCTCTCACTAGTGCTTCACACTTATTGTTGAAAACCACGTTTTAAGGTGCTTTTAGAAAATTTCAGTCACTCTACATCCATCATTATACTGTGTCTAAGCCCTTTTGGCATGCTACTACAATATACCTTTGCACCATTTTTGCCAACGTACCCAAGTTTTCACCATTGCACTCAAGAATCCACTTATACAATAATGATGTTCAACATTTCACCCAAGCATTGACTAGTGCACTGGCACATGAACTATTGCACGTAAGAATTCACCAACCCCATTAATGGTAAAATTATGGTAAAGATGGGCGCAAGTCACATACTCTCAGGTTTTGGAACAATGAAGAAATTGGCCTCCCATCATTGACCACAAGTATACTAACGACTGAGAAGATCAATGTGACCTGACAAGTTTTCCTTTAAACTTGGATGAACTTCATGCACGTTGCAAGTGAAAAAACGTTAAATGAGACATCCGAAAAATGGTACAAGCCATTGCGGCTTTGTCAACAATGTAGCATGGTTGCATGGACGCGGTGCTTTTGTAAGGGAAACAATGACAAAATCACATCAGAAAAGAGCTCCAATTACACAATACCAATGGCCTCAAATACAATATTGAGTAAGCAATTGCAATCTTCACCCTCAAAGATGACCTCCCATAGATGATCGACACCACTTATTAGGTCTATAGCTTTGTCTACAATGCTCAAATACATGAATCCAACAAATGGAAACCCCTCAGCCACATGTATCATCATGGCAACAACAATTCTGATTCAAGGGGGACCTCCGGTACATTTTGGATTGATGCTATCAATCAGTATGAGAATTACCTTCCATTTCCAGTTTTGGCATCAGTTTTTTCTTCCATTGCCCGCCATTTTTTAACGCAACTCTCTTTTTTGCCACGCCCACACAAGCAATGCTGCGCCTCGGCCATATTTTTAACTCATCATAAGCTCATCATTACGCTTCTTCCTATCGTACCTCATAGACTCCTCGAGCGGCACTTTCTCACCTGTGCTCCTCAACGCCTCTCATCCTATAGTTCGCGATTTTGCTTGCACTGACACTATGGTGGGATGCCCATGTCCTGTTTGTTACAACCATTTTGATCTCTACAATGCCCACACATTCCAATGTCGCAACTATCCTAATAATCAAGTACACTTCCTTCAACTTTAATGTCACTCTTGCCTGCTCCATAGCTCTTAGGCTTCCTTTGTCCACAGCCTGTACCTCGATGCTCCGGGTCAACTTCACATTACTTTGAGGCCTGTGGCGCAACTCCCTTACATCATCTGTTAACACTTACATGGAATAATTGTGCAACAAAAGCTCCTGGTACAAGCGTGTCGTTCACCTCACTCATTCAAGCACAAAACATCATTGGTCCATATGGATACGGCTGCTTGTCTCCAAATGCATCGCCGGTCGATTGGCATTTTGCCGCTCGGCCTGGTCTTTACGTGGGAGGAGGGCATCCCCACATGTGAACGTTCACGGAGGTGGGGGGGTCCCTATTGCCCACGCCTTTGCGTGCCCTCTCGTCTCCCCTAGTCCCCTTGTCCCCTCAAACTCGGAATAGAGGGTTGGGGAACCCGCATTCCCACTCACCTCTTCCCAGGTGTGGCCAAAATCGGTTTGGTGAATAGTCCTTGATGGACCTTGATGGCTTAGATCCCTCGTTTACATGTGATGACCTCATTCTAGGTGAACGAGGCCATCTGATGCTCCTTCAAGGTTCTCTTCAATGTTTTGAAACCCATCCATCAGGGCCATTAGATCCGTCTGGTCAGCCCATTTGAGGAAAACCCCGTACACATAGGTGCACTGACGCATTTCGAGGGGGTGCTTTTGCATGATTCCATAGCACACTGGTAAAAAAAGACCATCTACTATTGATTCAAAGTGCTTTTACCGAATATTTCTTCACTTTTGACTTCAATAGAAATATTTTTTACACTTGCAAATGGCTTTGGCAGATTAAAGCCCTTGTTGAGAGGGAGCCTCCTACACCCCACAAACCCCTGAATGTTAGGAGGGGGGTTCTTGAAACAAATTTAGGATGATTATTTCAAGGGAAAATCTAGGTATGAGGCAGAAATACCAAGAGTCTGTGCCTGTAGGGCGGAACGCTTGGGGCTTGGTATGAGGGCAAACCATTTGGCCGTTTTTAGAAATTGCAAAATTAGTTCCCTTTCAAAAGTATCACACAAGAATGATACCCACCCAAAGCGAGCACAAAAAAAAAGCCCCCCTAAAAGTGAGCACGCAAATAATGACGCTCCCAAAACAAGCATGCCATACTTCCCCCCTTAGGATAGCACGAAAAAATGGCACCCAGTAAAAATGGCCCCATGCTAAGTAGAACATAGAAATAGGACCTCCTTTGGCGATGCCATATCACTTCCCGAAATTTGCGACTGATTAGGGGTCTTTTCTTTATTCTTCAGAGTTCTCTCAAAACATATAAAAAGCCTTCTTTGTGGAAAATGCAGGTAGGGAGTGGCATCACAAAATGGAGGGTGCTATTTAAATAGGCCCCCAATTGATAAAAAATTGTATGTGGAAATGGTGTGTAAACCGTCCAATCGTCGAATGTGCCGACGGGATGAATCACGACCGTCAATTGGTCAAAAAAAGTGACAGCATAGCTATCAACCTTGTGTAAGTTTTCTTCGTGTCAACCTTCTCTTGGTGGAAGAGTGCGAACACACCCTTCCTCCCCATTCCCCACCCCCGTGAGAAAAATGCAAGAAGAATAAACTTTGAAGTACAGAAAACAGGCCCCCGATTGATGGCATAGTTTGGTTAATGGCCTGGCATCGCCAATGGGGGATGCTATTTTTGCGTGCTACTTAAAGGGGTGCCATTTTTTCTGGGGGTATTTTTGTGTGCTATTCTGGAGGGGCCATTATTGCATGCCTACTTTGGGGGGCACGCCACATTTGCGTGCTAGCTCTGGGAGGGCGCCATTTTTCTTGCTCGCTTCGGGTGGTCGCCATTTTTGCATGCTTCTTTCAAAAGGGCGCTACTTGTATTCTTCTCGCTGCTTTTGGGGTACAAAGCTGGGTACGGTTGAGCCGAAGCGGCTGAGTTGTGTTTGTTGTCCTTGAGCTTCACGCTTTGAGTGAGTGTGCATAGTGGTGGTTGGATTGCATGGTTAGTCGAGTTCAACCATCGTCGTCGCTTGTGTTGTCCGTGCAGTTTTTGCCTTGATCACTGTCAAGGTAGTGCAGGAGGGTTCTCAACTTAAGCCCATCTGGATGGGGTTTCTGCGATGCATGTTCAACCAACCTAGAGGGCCCCACAGCGCGCACCAATGGATGAACGGCATCCATGAAACCATCACCCTCTTGAACAATCAACGTGGGAGGCATTTTGTTGAACGTTCGACAATTGTCCGCGGTCAGGAGAAAACCCTCTGGACAGCACCTTAGGGAAACGAGGGTCCTGAACGATTGACAGGCAGTGTGCAACTTGTGGACTTCCGAAGTCCTCAACAACAATGAGCAATCCCAGTTCCGGTAGCGTTTTACCATCGAATCTGACTACAACCAGGTACACCCTAAATGCTTGACGACTCGTTTGAAAACGCGTTTGGGTCCTGACGGATGGATGGCATGGATGTAGCTTTTTGCCCCTTTGAGCCGCAGGGCCACAACTCGAAAATCACAACCGGAATGCTGGCCGTAGACGTGAATCCCTTATGCTTGACAACTCGTGGTCGTTTGCTCGTCCACGTGTAGTGCCTCAAGATTCTGAGATCTCCAGTTCATGGCTGACGGTCCCGTTTGACAGCTGTATGGTTGCCAGAGAGAGAGAGAGACAGGTTTGGCAGGAGGCGGTTAGGTGTATGCGGAATGGCGCAATGAGAACTGGGAGCTTCTTGCCGTTGCCTGGACAACGGCAAGAAAGGCGACGTTGTCAAGGGTTCTTCCATCCGAAGACAACCTGCGTTGTAATCGAGAAGGGAGAAGGATCGATGACCTCCGTCGCTCCCGACAGATCTGCGTGAGATTGACATGCTTTCTGTACTTTTATCCAGCGAGACTGGATAAGAGAACGGCCTAGATGTTACTCGGACACCCCCTCGGCAGTTGCGCTGGACCCTACTCGTTGTCATAATTGGTTGGGGCTTCTTACTGGATTAAAACGTGTAACGCGTGATTTTCCGTGAATCTCTGTATTGGATGACTGCCTCATCGCGAATCCAACTGGTTTATTTTACAGGCACGGCTGGGAAGTATAGAATAGAACGGACTCCCAGCTGAGAATCCGTTCTCGGAACCCTTGGTGGAATGATAAACGGTCCGTTTGCATTTTACCGAGGTACCGCGCTAGAAGTCGACTCCGATCCACCGTCGATGCATTTGCTCATGATTCCGTTCGAAGTCGAACGTCCGGATAGAGCGTTTCTGATGCCGTCGACGCTATCCATGGACGACTAAGGTTTGGTTTGGCATGCCACGATTGACTGGCACTGTCCTCGAACTTGCGAAACCTCGACAGCTGTCGTGTGTCTCACTAACTGCACGACCGTGTTCGGATGTCCGCAAGTGTTGGACGATCGGAAGTCCGGAAGTTGCGGATCCTTCAACGCGGTCGTCTTCTCTTTGAGACAGGCCACCCAAGTCGAGGTCGTTCCCACTTCGAGGACAGTGCCAACTACTCGTGGCATGCCAAACGGACCCTAAGAAAGATCCGACCAGTTCGCAGTCGGACTCAGGGAGGAACTTCACTCAAGACTGCGAATCGGACTCGGAATCTAAGCAGGACCGCTTTTGAATCCAGACACGCCCTGAAGCGCCCCATTAAGCGGGGCCTCTGCACCCACAGGAGGATCAAGGTGCGGAGGCCACGTGGGACCCCTGGCGACCACGTGCACCCAAGCTATACCCTCCGACGGGTTGCAGTGCCCCTCTTCATGCATGCCCCTCTTCATGGTTGTCGTGCGTGTATGTCCCCCCTAACTCTCACTGTCATGTGTGGCTCTGTGCCACCGTCCATTCCCCGTGGAGGGGTAGCGACGATAAACATAATAATCTATCTATCTATCTCCGACGGGTTGCAGTGCCCTCCGTTGTGACCCGTGGGAGCAGACTTCTCATGTCGAGGATCGAGTTGCTTTGGCTGGTCCGGACGAACAAAGCAGGGAGCAGTATGAACGAACGGTTGTGTCATGCTGAAACCGTTTCGTCGCCTTCGACGATGGCGTTGGACAGGGACGGGCGATAGTGAGGCGGCAGTGGTCGGGGCGGCCTGTTCCACTAACCATGAAAAGGCACTTCGTATGGGAACGTACTGATGTCCGAAAGTGGCTTTGCTGCGAAGTATCCCGTTATTGGGTTTGCTGAGAAGTCTGCTCCGCTGCGACGTCTGCGGCAGACGTCGCAGGGCTATGCGAGCAGACGGTCTGCCCGCTCATCCGCAGCCTTGTGCTCAGCTCCTCTGCTGCGACTGCACTGCCACCACCTACTGCCTCGGCTCAGCAGATGCGGCACCGTCGACCGCTCAACCGTCTGCTCCCCACAACAGCGACGGCTCTTTGCCAGCTGTTCCCCAATGCAGCGCCTGCCTGCTGATCTCTTCGGTGGCATGTGCGTCAATGTGTGCTACCAATCCAGAGGGACGGTGGCGGGAGTCACCGATCCAACGTTGTCGCCCTAAGCAAAACCCTCCTCGCACTCCATTCGGTTCCTCCTTT
>SZWC01012234.1:36731-51223 GCA_023375785.1 Penium margaritaceum | reverse complement strand
CCCGCTTGACCTTGTCGAAGGCTTTGAGGATGTTGAGCCGCTGTAGCCAGAAAGAGGGGCTGGCTGTGAGGATGGCCCGGACCCCCCGAACGAGTAGCGCTGTCCCATCATACACCCCCATTCCGTACTCGAAAGGCTGGAGGACTGCTGTGAGCTATCCCTAGTCCCGGAGTAGGAGGAGGTTCCTTGCCAACCAGAGCCACACGTCCCTAGCCTCCATGAGACGTACTCCCTCTTGCCTGGTCATTCCCTTCAGGATAGGGGTGATGGTGCTACGACCAAAGCAGTCAGCAACAAGCAGCGGGAGGTTGCTGTCGATGATGGTGCGGAGGATTGCGCACGGAGGCGATCCATGCTCACTCTTGCAGCCGCGTTTGGTGCATTTGGTCCACCACCAACCGCGAATTGCTCACGACCATGAAGATATCCACGTTTGCCTGCGATGCCAAGCCAATGCCCAGGTGCAGGGCTGTGTACTTCGCATCGTAGTTGGTCGCTGCGCAGGCTAGATGCTCCCACCCCAGTGGCTCGAGCACAATCAGGCCGACGCTGGCCTCACAATTCCCGCCAACCTCTCGCGGCGCCGGCGAAGAGTAGTCAATGCGGGTAGGAGGTTACAGTACGCGAGGTAGGGGGAGTAGGGAGAGGAGGGGGGGAGGCAGAACTGGCAGCGGGGGAGTGCCCTTATGACCAGGATTTGCAAGGGGGGTGTCTGAGCAGAGAAAGATGGGGCAAGTGGAGAGGGAGGGGTAGGGAGGCGGTAGAGGCATGGGCAGATGCCGGCTGCAGCCAAAGATCGTGAAACTCCTCTAGTGGCGGGGGGAAGGTCTGGGGTCCCCGCCACAACCCACCCTCACCATCCTCGGGCTGGCGCTGCCGCCGGCCGTACCGGGCCTATTGTTGTTGCTGCGATGGTTGCTCGTGCTACTGTCGCTGCTGCACTTGCTGCTGCTGCTGTTGCGGCTGTTGCTGTTGCTGTTGTTGTGGGTTCTGTTGTAGCTGCTGGTGATACTGCTGCTGCAGCGTTTTTGGCTGTGGCTGCTGCTGCGTTGACTGTGGCTGCGGTGGATGATGCTGGTGCGACTGCGACTGCTCCTACCGCTGCTGCTGTTGTTTCTGCGGAGACGGCCGAGGCACAGCTGCGCACCTGCCGCGTCGTTTCCCCCAGGTGTCGCCGAGCCCGAGTCTGCCCGTGGGACCGTGGTCTGCTGGACGGGAGCATCCAGTGCGCCTGATCGGACGTATCTCTTGAGAATGCCAATTGTGCTGTGCCTGGTGATGGTGGGGCAAGGGACCCTGAGTTGGTTGGCTGCCTCCGCCCCCTTCCTGGTGGGCGTGAGTGGGGTTTGCCACCAGTGAGGGATGCACTGGGACTCCCTCTCCTGGTGACTCCGGGTGCTGCTGGAGCTGCCTCTCAAAGTGTTTCAGCAGATGTTGCTGCTGTTGGAGGTGCTGCTAGAGTTAGTGTTGTAGCTGCTGCTGCAATAGCTGCCACTGCATCTGCTGCTGCATCTATCGCTGTCAGTGGAGGGGCTCAGTGGCGCAGCAGTTGGTGCTGCTGCCCCTGCCGCAGGGGGAGGGGAGAATGATACCAACGCTGCCTCTGGTGCTTTTGTTGTGGTTGCTGTTGCTGAAGGGGGTCCAGCAGCTGATGTAGGCCACGGAAGGGGGTCATCTCAGCCAGGTAGGAGGGGTGACGCCTGATAGACTGGGGAGCTGTCTAGCCAGCCCGGCAAGGTTGTGGCTGAGGCATGTGCTGGGGGGAAGAGCCAGCTTCCGCTCTTTGGGGTGGAGCAAATGCCAGCCGAGTAGCTAGTACAGCTTCGTCACTTGCGCGCACATCCCTCGCTGCTCCTAGTAGTGCCCTTGGGCCAACCTGCACCCGAAGCATGAGTGGCGGAGGGCTTCATTTCGTTTCCACTTGTGCTATGTTGAGAAGAGGGTGCCACCAGTTGCCTTTGCAGCCGACGTTGCTCCTGGGCCACCTGCAGCTTCTCCTCCTCTAGCTGCCGCTGCTGCTGGTGGACTCGTTGCAACTGCTACTAACCTGTTGAATGTGTGCTTGCAGCTCCTAGTGGTGTTGCATGAGTTGCAGTTGCTGCTGTGGCTTTTGGTGTTACCCTTGCCGCTGATGCTGCTGCTCCCGTTGATGTTGCTGTTGGTGCTGCTGTCACAGCTGCTCTTCAGGCGGTACCGGTTGCTGGTGCTGTAGGTGCTGCTGGTGCCACTGCTGCTGCGGTTACTGTGGCAGTTGCTGCAGCTGCGGCTCTTACTGCAGTGGCTGCTGCTACGGCTATTGTGGATGCAGCTGCTGCTGCTGTTTTTTCTGCTGCGGTTTTTGTTGCTGCTACGGCTGTTGTTGCTGCAGCTACTGCCGTAGGCTGGGCACCTGCTGGTGCAGCCGCTTCAGTTGGCACTGGTGTTGATGCTTGAGGTCCGGTGCCGGCTTCTGAAACTGCTCCTGTTCCGCGGATGTTGCTGTTGTTGTTGCAGCTGCTGTTGCCGCGGCCGCTGCCGTTGCAGCTTCTCCGGATGTTCCAGCAGGTGCCGTCGCGGGGGCTAGTGTTGTGGCTGTGGTAGCTGCTGCTCAGGCTGCTCCTGTGGTTGCTGCAGTAGCTGCGACTGTTGGTGCTGTCCGGACTGCTTGCCTTTGGACTTCTTCGGCATGGTAAACGCGCCACTGGTGGCGATGGCTCGACATAGGTCAAGCCTGCTGGAGGTGGGCTGCCGGCGAGCAATGGTTGCTGCGAATCCTCTCGCGGTTCGCCTGGTTGGAGTGCAAAAGGGGCGGGGAAGAGAGCCTCAATGCTGGCCAGGCGCCCAAGTGTTTCCTGCTGTTGCTTGTCTACCTGGCCGAGCACGGCCATGACTTCTCGGAGGACGGGGGTGGGTACCGCGTCGCTCCCCCTCCCCCTCGTCCGTGTAGCCGTCTGGTGGAGGGGGAGCTAGGCAGTGAGAATCAAGTACAACGTCGTGACGAGATGCGACGCCTCATGCCGGATCTGCTCATCTGAGTGCAACCCGCCGCCCTCCTCCACCCAATCATGTAGAAGCCTAGCCATGAACACTTCGATGTAGTGGGTATGTGTCTCTTCCTTTTGCACCTACTCCTGGAGAGTGGCTGCCCCTTGCAAAGAAGTCAAGGGGGGTGCCTCTGCTACCGCCGTCACGATGCATAGGTGCTCTTGTAGCCAGGCCTCGTGCTTCTCCAGCACTGTCGTGACATGCTGTTTTGATGCCAACACAGGAGAGTGCAGCCACTTCAGACAGAGATCCTGGATCTCGTCCACGGTGGCCACCGCATCCCGCACCTGGGTGAAGTTGCAGTGGAGCCAATCGTGGAGGTCCTCAGAGAAGCGGCTGAGGAAGACCGCTCTCTGATGCTGCATGTCCCGCACCTTGCCCACCCTCCCCACAACCTCCATCAAGTGTACATGCGCCTGTTGCAGCGCCTTGGACAACCACCCCATGTTGGAGGGAGACGTAGGAGGGACCACCTGGGAGTCGCATATGAAAGCGACCAACCCCACTGCGCGTTCCGCCCGTCTTGTAATGAGGCCTCTCCTCTTCCGGGCACAGACGAGAGAGTTTTGCCAAGGCGGCATGGACAAAGCAGTAACAGCCAAGTCCCCCTGCATTTTTATAACCATGGCCATGGTGCACCCCACCACTAGATGGGGGTTTGGCTCCTGGCAGCTGGCTGTCTGGCTGGCTGGCTGGCTGGCTATCTGGCTGGCTGCGTGCAGCTAGCTAGCTGGTTGGCTGGCTATCTGGCTGGCTGCGTGCAGCTGGCTAGCTGGCTGGCTGGCTGGCTGGCTTGTCGGCTGGCTGGCTGGCTTGTCGGCTGACTGGCTGGCTGGCCATGTATGGCTGGCTGGCTGGCGTGCATGGTGGCTGCACGCACTTGTGCCGTCTCCGTGCTGGCGCTGGCGCTGGCAGTTATTTGGTTGAGGCCAGCTGGCTAGCTGATGCTGATGGCCATCACGGTTGGCTGACTCGGCTGGCTAATGTCACTGGTCGTCAGAACTGCCTGGCACGGTTGGCCTGCTCAGCTGGGTGGCTACGTGGCTAGCCGGTCGCGGCTGGCCTGCCGACGTGCCTGGCTGGCATTCGCCATTGGCTGGCTAACTCGGCTGGCTGGCCGTCGCGGTCGGCTTGCAGATGTGGCTGGCTAACCATCGTGGCTAGCTGGTCGTCGCGGCTGGCTGGCTAACGCTGCTGGCTGGCCGTTGTGGCTGGCTGACAGGCTGCAGACTGCCCACTGCTTGCTGCTGGCTGGCATGTTGGCTACCCAAACCAGGCTGGTAGGTGCTAGTTGCGAGTTAAGGTCAGCATTCTAAGTACACACTGAATGAACACCATGTGTTTTATGTGCGTTCTCAACACTATTGGCAGTGACGGGTCTCAACACAGCGCTCTTTCTCCTCCTTCGGCTGCGCCTGTTGCCTCCATGGTCGCTGCCACCACCCGGGGGCAGGGGGGTGGTGGAGGAGTGGAGCAAATAGAGGTGAGACAGTTTGAACATAGCAGCGAGGGAGGGCCAGAAGCGCATGCTTAGACTTTGATGTTGCACAAAACACACTGCGAACACAAGTGAAGACCCATCGGGACATATCGGAACTGCCACCACCCGGGGGCGGTTTTCTGACAAAGTCCACAAGATGGATGTCAAGAAAGTCTTCCTTCACGTCAAACTTGACAAGGAGGTGCTGATGGGAGTTGCAGAGGGTGTTGATGCCCTCAAGGACAAGGTCTGCGGATTGGCCAAAGTGCTCCATGCGCTAAAACTAACGCCAAGAATTTGTTACTAGGAGATGGATACATTCATTGCAAAGAAGTTTTCCTTTCACTACAACAACCAACCTGGCATGTACGTCTATGAGAGCAACAAAGGGACTTTGTTGGTCTTCTTGTACGTCGAGGACCTAATTCTCTGCTCTTCTTCAATGGGGTTGCTAGATGATCTCAAGGGGCAGCGGGGTGGCAGATTTGAGATAAATGACATGGGTCCTGTTGACTTCTATCTTGGAGTTACCATCAATCATGAAAGAGTAGCACTTACCATCAGCCTGAACAAGACGAAATACATCGACTCCATCATAAAATGTTGAGTTATGGTTAATCACCTGAAATTCAAGCACTTGTGAATCAGTGGATGAAAAAAGTATTCTTGCATGCAAACATTTTTCACAAAACATCTCTATGAATGTACATATGCAAAGCCTCGATGTACATTCCTTGTATGAAATGAAAACAATTAATGGGATGCACGCTTTTGTCAACCATCCATAGTCTTTAGTTTTTTCACTTCCCAATACAGTTACTGATACATAGTTTTTGTGAGGCGATTGGTCATATATGCAAATGTCAGGACATGGCGGATTGCAAGACCGCAAACACACCCATTAGCCCAGAGTGCAAGCTCTCCACCTCTATGTCCCCATCCGAGAAAGCGGAGAAAACTGACATGATGGGCATTCCATATCAGTCTGTAGTGGGCAAACTGATGTATACCCTAATCGCCACCCGACCAGATGTAGCCCATGCTAGTGGGCAGGTGAGCAGATTTGTGGCCAACTCTGGTCCACTACACTGGCAAGGTGTGAAGCACATCATGCGCTACCTTAAGGGAACGTGACATGGGGGCCTCCGGTATGGTGGTTTCTCTGGACCCTTTTCACTCCGTCTCATGTGCAACACCCATGCTAATTGGGGAGGTAACATAGACGACAGACAATCCACCTCCTGCTTCGTGAGAGTACTGAATGTAGGTGCTATCAGTTGGGCGATTCGCAAGCATGAATGTGTCTCACTGTCAAGAGCTGATGTTGAGTACATTGCTTTGGCTGTAAGGTTGCACACGGATCCTGGGCTCCGCGGTACCCTACCCGTGAATCCGGATCCAGATCCGTATTCGTGGTTCCGGATCCAGGATTGTGGATCCGGCTTGTATCTGCAGATCCTGACCCAGAACCTACAACAGAGGAAGGGGGGTTGGGCCAAAAAAACCTGACTAGACGTCCGGCTCAAGTCATCTGCGTAGCTCACTCATTTGCACATTTGAAATCGAACAGCTGAACATGCACGGCATATTTTGGATCGGCAAACTATTTTGCGACACGTCTGCGTGGCTGGCACATGCATCATGCGTGTCAACCGCGTGAAACCTGTCAAGTTGCCAGCCTGGAGATGGCGACTTGACAGTTCATTGGTCTCATATCTTCTTATGTGTCAACTGACCAACCACATGTAGCCCCATAACATCATCAGCACCATGGATGGCCGGATATGGTTTGGGCAAAGGTAGCCGTATATTGACATCGTCGTTGCACTGCCACGCTGTTTAGAAGCACAACACATTGTACATGATTCCCAAGATCCAGATCCAGGATCCGTGAATGTAAGGATCAATTGTACATGACTCCCAAGATCCGGATCCAGGATCCGTGAATACAAGGATCCGTGAATCCAAGGATCCGTTACCCCGGTTTTGGATCCAGGTGGAGGACCCGTCGCACGGGTCCGGATCCTTCTAATTATCCGCGGATAGGAACCGTGTGCAGCCTTACTTGGCTGAGGTGTGTAAAGAGATGTAATAGCTATGTAGCTTGTTATGTGAGATGAAGAAACTGAAGAAAATGGCAACGGTCATCAAGATTGACAACATGAGCGCAATTGACATGTCTAAGAACCCAGTCATTTCCTGGCGTACAAAGCACATTGAAATCCGCTAACACTTTGCTTGAGACTTGGTCTACAAGTAGAAATTGGAGCTCGAGTATGTTGGTAACAAGATGAACCGAGCTGACATGCTTACGAAGCCACTGGACGAGGATTTCCACCAAACGGGTAGGCAAGGTATCGGCATGGTCTAGGCAAGTGATGAAGAATGACGATTACAAGTGATGCAAGGTCCAAGGGAGAGATTTTCTTAACACGTTTTCCCATTTTTCAGTGTTGTAGGATGGATCAATAATGCTTTGCCCCTTGTGGAGGTATGACTCCTAGATCAGTTGTAGGGTGACTAGCTATGTGCTGTTTCATGTGAGATATGACCTGTGAGTGCACCATATGGTTGAATGGTTAATTTGACTGTTTTGTTGAATTAGCGAAGTGAGAAGTCATGAGTTTGATCCTAGCCCCATGCACGTCTTGGTTGTTATAGAAGTTTCTAAGAAATAAACCCGGTAGCTTCTTAGAATCCACATGGTTAATCTGTCCCCTTAGCACTTGGATGCTTATGTTTCAAGCCCACAGTGCAAGTCTATTGGTGATGTAGCTGAGTCATTCCACTTCTCATGAATGTGCTTTTGAGTTCTAGGACTGGACTGATAGCTATAAAAGGACTTGTATTTCATGCTGATTAATTAACCGTTGCCTGATTCTCTCTTGCGTATTGACATCTTGAGCTGTTGTTGAAATGTAATGATTAGGCGTTAGTGCTCTTCAAGGTGAAGTGTATGCCTGATTAAGTTTTGGGTGCATGACATGTGTGCAATGATGAAGATGTAGAAACCTTTGTGAGCTTTTCGGTTTCGTGGCTTGTCTACCAGAGGTGGTTAGGTCAATAGCAAACATGATGCTCCAATTCTGGTGCATCTGGATTTATTGAAGGTGTATGTCATGGCGACGCGTGCAAGTGGCACTACATTGCTCCTACCTAGCCTCATCCTGATGGACACATTTCCGCCTCTCTCTCCACAGAGAAATTTCCCGACTCATGCCATGATGAGGAGCATACTTTGGAGCATCCTCTGAGTGAGCTTCTACATCTCTAATCTCAGGGAAGTGAGGGTGTGATGGGCATATCACGTTCATTTTTCTGTGAGTCTGACATCACCCTTTGTGGTGCATTGTCTGGGGCTGTCCAGGGTGCATTTCCAAATAATCATCCATGGATTGAGGGTAAGGAATTTCACGCTCTCCCCCATTGAAGTAGTCTTATGACCTCCTCTCCTGTTCCACCATCTGGCACTGTTGCAGTCCATCTTGTTCTGCATTTGGCCTTTGTCTTTGGTGGCTTCAGGATCATTGATTTTGGGACCAATAATCACAGGTCTTCATCCTTCTCCTCCATCGTCTCTCTTGGCCCGGTTGATTCCTTACGTTTGTCCGTGATGGCTCTGGCAAGCTCCACCCTGTCCGGGGTGTTAGCGATGTTTGCTTTTCTGGTTTTTGTGGGGATCTGTTTCTCCCTTATGTGCTGTATGTACCTGATTTGGAGGCTAGCTTGTTGTTGGTGACCACCCTTGACAACAAAGGCATGGACTTTGTGTCCAGCCGGGATGTTTGCACTGTCCTCATAAGCTCCTCAGGTCATGTGGTCCTCCTTCATCTCCGTTGTGATGACCTTCTTTGTGCTCCACTATCTCTTCCCTGTCCTTCTACAGTCTATGCCCTTGTCCACGTTACTCTCTCATTGGCCCCTGACCTCATCAATTTCTTGCATCACCACTTGCACAACATGCATGCGGTGGCCATTGCTTGCCTTGTGTACACTCAACCTGTGACTGTGCTTGACTCTTCTTTCTACCATGCTCCACTCTGTGCCTTGAATGCACCCAGGGCAGAATATCCTGCTCTCTTTCAGCACAATTAAAACTATGACCACCCATCCTCTTGACTTGGTTCATGCTGATTTCATGCCATTCCACTATTCAAGAATTCCTTGGTGGTTTCAGGCATTATGTGATTTCTTTGACCAATGACTTCCCTTGCTAATGCTGGGTCCTTGTTTTTCCTCACAAGAGCGACATTACCAAAATCATTAAGTACTGTTTGCCCAAGGCTGGACGTGCTTGCCAGTTCCAACTTGGCATCTTTTTGTGTGACCATAGTGGTGAGTTTACTTTTTCCCACCTCTTGTCTCCTCAAGTCCCATGGAGTGTACATGGATCCCTTTGCTCGCTACACACCCCAAGAATGCAGTGTGTTAGGGTGCTCGAATCACATCCTTGCTGACATTTCTGACTCATTTTTCTGTGCATCCTTCTAGTCCCCACTCGTTGCCTTTGAGGCCATGTCGTGCATGAATTGGGTGTGGAACTGCATCCCCCATGGTCCTCTCCCTCATCATGTCACTCCATTTGATAGGTGGACTAGCTTTCCTGACATGGAAAGCTAGTCTGGCCTGACTATTCCTAATCTGGCTGACCTTTGCCTTGCTTGTGTCCTGGGCTCCGTTGCTTCTCTTTGGTTACCTGATGATCCTTGTGAGGATTTCTCCCCATAGTCATCTTTGTTTTTTCCTTGGAATTTCCCCCTTCTTCAAATTTCGGTGCCTCTAGGATTCCACTCGTCGTTGTGTCATTGAGTTTCATGATGCCCACTTTTTTTTATGAAGTCTCTGAAAGCGTCTTCTTATCATCTTGCCTGTTGGTTCCCTTTGGTCACTCTCTCGACTTGGTGGAGGGTCTGTCCCACCCATGTCTGGTTTGTAACCTATTGCACCCTCTGTGTGGATCATGTCAAAGAGTTACCCTCCTCAGCCTGACGTTCTCACTCCTATCACCTCTCCTCAGCACTCGTACCTCTCACCCTCATCCTCCTCCTCCTCCTCCTCCTCCTCCTCCTCCTCCTCCTCCTCCTCCTCTTCTCTTATCATATCATCCACGGGTGGCAGTGCAGGCTTTCACACACTGCCCCTTGTGCCTCCCTTGTCCCTCTAAGCTGACATGCCTTCCTCCTTAGCCATGCCTTTGGCAGAGAATGCAGTTGTCCTTGCTACCACTGTTGCCCACGTTGCGCGCCTTCATGTTCACTGAGGCAGAATGAGGGCACTCCCCTTTGAGGTTCAACCATCTGCAGCTCCCTCTCATGCGACCATCCCCTCTAGACCCAGGACTAGCAAATATTCCTTGGACCGTGCTCATGCTGTTCCTCCCCAAATGAACGTCTCTAAGGAGCCGGGTCTGTGTACCATTTGTCAGAACCCTCTCTCACTTTTGTGTCCATTGTTCATCCCAGCACTGCCTTGGGATACGCTCTCATTTAAAAGGAATTCTGCTGTGTGTGACACTTCCATCAGTATGTATGTTGTGTTTTGTTTTGCTGCTGCTGCCTTCTCACCCCTGTCCTTAAAACCACTGACAGTTTGTGATGCACAAAATGCAACTGATTCCATTACGGTGAAAAGCAATGTCATAAGAGCTTCACACTCTGACTGAGCATGACATCTGCAAGGTAGTGAGTATTCCACTAGGTCATAGTGTTGTGTAAGCCAATTTGGTTTTGGCTCACCAATAGGCAGGACCAACTATATGTGAGACATAAGTTGCAGGTTGCAGAGAAAACCATATGGAAGCATGCAAAGTTATGAAGAGGGTGCAAAAGACTGGTGTGACTCTTGGATGAGAAAGAAGTTTAGCGCAGCGTTCGAACAAGCCTAAGTACGCCTCATTTGACGCATGGAGCTGAAAGAACCACTCTGTCAAAGTTCACCTCCAAGAACACTCCTAGCCTAGCGGGATAAGCAGTAGTCACACTTGCACACAAGATAGTTATCATCCCTACCATTTTCACAACCAATAATCTTGGTGAGGACCTTCCTTTCTACCTTGAAGGCCACTCCATGCTTCCTTGGCCAATAATTCTGGCCGTCATTGGTGCTGGTAGTGCAGAAGCCGTCACTTGAACCGGACCCACGGCCCCCAAACGTTGAAAATCTAAATCTCCCTCAAACAGACTCCGAATCCAGTTCTGTGAAGTGCTATAGAACCAGGAAGACATCATCTATGCATCTTTTGTGCCTGATGATCTTAATCAAGCAACCCAATTCGGTCACTTTTTGGCACTCTACATCCATCATTCTCAAACCACGCGAGAAAGAAAATCACACAATTCCACAATGTGCCCTCAGCTCCTGAAAGCAATGTGCTGCCAATGAATTGGTAAAGAAACCTGCCAACATCATGCCTAAGGGGCAGAACTTGATGTAAACCACCTCCTTTGCCACGAGCTCGTAGAAAAAGTGGTAGCACAGATCGATGCGCTTGGTGCTGGCATGGAACTCTGCGTTCTTCTTCGTGAGTGCCATGCCACTGATTTTGTCACAGTAGATGGTTGTTGCTGTTTTCTGCTGTTTCTCAAGGACCTGTTGTCCTTAAGTCCAACATGCTATCCATTGCACTACACTTCTGGTGTCTTTCTTGGACTTGCACCAAGAACAACGGGAACTACTGCTGCACAATCAGTGGTGGTGTGTGTATCCAGAATATGACTTTGTTTGCGGAGCATAGGACTCCACCAGATCCACTGTGTGCCACCTCGTACTTGTGGTGAAAGAGGCTTCTTCTTCAGTGTCTAGGGAAGCACGGTAATATGTTCCCTCCGTGTTCACTTTGTACAACGTTGTTTTTGCAGTCATTTCTGGGCCACTGTTCTAATGCATGTGGATTAGTAATAATCTCCATGCTGCATAAACCTTCCAAACCCTGTGACTGTGCCATTGGACGGCAAGGACGGTCTCCTCAGTCCTTGACGCTTGTTTTCCTGCTTTTCTTTCCACCTCCTTGTGCCATTGGTGGCAGCGTTTGCATGCTTGCATACCCCGCTGTTGTGCCGGTCAGGGGCGGCGTTTACATGTTCCTTCTTTCTAATCAAGTTTTATTCCCAAAAAAAAAAAAAAACCTTTAAGTTGAGGCTTCTCCATTAGGGAAGGATGTTTCCACATTTTTTGCAATTTTAGTGCCTCTACATGAATGGAATACAACATTTCGTAATAAATCAATAATCTATTGAGGAAAAGAAGCACCAATACACTCAGGGGTTTTTGTCATGTTACAAAGTGTCTTTAGTGATTTTTTTTTAGTTCATGTACTCAAATTCCTCTTACATTCCAGTAACAATGTTAATATTGCTGCAACTGTTACATGTTCATGTCAAGAGGATGAGTTTTTAGTAAAAATGTTTCTCTTCCCGAAGTGTAAATCAAAAGCCATTAAGAATTGCACCGTCACAGCACTACTCCTGTCAGTAGTCCACCCTATTTTCATCATCCATACCATCGTGCTCAAAATCTTGACTTCTTGGATATGCCTTTCTTGCAAGATGAAGGTTTGGGTTCTAGAGATGGCTCTGATCTTCTTCTCTGCACATGAATCTGCAAGTGATGAAAAACAATCGAGCACATGTAAGCACCATCAACACTATTGGTGTCGCATGCATGATGAGCATTATAACACAATGAATGCAGATGGATCTATCAACTCATGTGTTGTACCTCTAGTCAAGGAGCTGTTTTCACCATCCCCTGTTTCTATGAGTTCAATCACTGTAGTTCCAGGAGCTGCAGCCTCTTCTTCTGCTTCTGTGCCCTCCTCGGATGCCTCCTGAGCCTCCTCTTCAAACTCATCATCCACGATCACTGCCCCTCCTTCAGTGGCTTTTTCCAGGTCCTCCTCAAACCCCAAATGGTCTTCACTTCCTGTAGTCACTTTCATGACCTTCATTGTGCTCCACTGTCTCTTCTGTGGCCTTCCGCTGCCTCTGCCTTTGTCCACGTTACTCTCTAATTGTCCCCTGATCACATGAATCTCTTACATCGCCGCTTGCACCACATGCATGCGGTGGCCATTGCTTGCCTTGTGTGCACTCAACCTGTGACTGTGCTTGACTCTTCCACATTCCATCTACCGTGCTCCACTTCATGCCTCACGGATCCTAGCACGCATGTTGGATTTAATTCGAGCAGCGGTGGCAGTGTCCCTGGTGAATTACACATCCCACCCCATGGATGCCGCATGGCCTTTACTACCCTAGGCAATGCCAAGCCTCATCCACAGGATGCATCCACAGCATCGGCGTGGCTCAGACGCTGACTGGGTGAGATTCCTCGCCACACGTGTCCTCGAGGGAGAGGGGGGGAGTTATGGAGAGAGGCCGCTGCACATTCTTGCCCTACAGGTTGCCCACCACCAGAACATTGCCTACGCCACAGAGAGGAGGAGGCGAGGGAGTAGCGACTAGAGAGGGCGGTGACCAATTTCCACCGAGGTAATGCGTCCAAAGTATGTGACGCCTTGGACAGTACCTCATTGGCACAACCCGGTCCTGAGAAGTTGCCGCAGCTGCAGGCAAAACACCCAGCAAAGGAGCGGCCGACACCAGCACGGGTAGCAGAGGTGGCAAGGCAGGCCCCTGCCAGGTTCCTAGATGCATATGGGGTGCGGAGGGCCCTCTTGAACAGCAGCAGAGGCACAGCAGTAGGGCCGTTGGGTCTGACGTTCCATCTTTGGTAGGTAGTGGTAGGAGACGAGCGTCTCAGAAGGCTGTTGGCAAAGTTTCTTGCCTCTCTCTGCCCAGGACGGCTACACCACACAGCTCGGGGCTTCCTTGCAGCGAGCAGGCTTATCGCACTGACAAAGCCTAAAGGTGGTGTGTTCTTGATTGCAGTGCAAGAGGCAATCCCACGCTTGCTATGGAGATGGATGGAGAGTACAGGGAAGGGCCAAATGGTGAGGGTGTTGCCACCGGTACAGCAGGAAGTGGGAGTGTCGGCGTGGGGGGACACAGTGGTCCACACCCTAATGGAGCAGCTGGACTAGTAGTTGGAGTGGGGGCTGCTGAGGATCGATGTGAAGAATGCATACAACTCGGTCAAGCAAGCAGCCATCTTTGAGATGTTGCGGGGGCTGCTCCCAGCACTGGCCCTCAGACCTATACTACTACAGAGGGTCCCAGCAATGCATGCTTCAGTCAGAGAGGAGGGTGCAATAGGGAGAACCTATCAGCCCCTTCCTCTATGCTTTGGTGTAGTACGACGCACTAAAGGCAGCCCAGAATGTGATGGGAGGACCGAGACGGGTGCTGACGTACTTGGACGACACATACCTGCTAGGTCCAGTTCACGAGCTATAGGCAGCGTTCATAGCACTACATAGGGGATTATCGGGATGGGGATGGAGGTCCAGACTTGCAGATTCCAGCTGTACCTACCGGCGGGGGTTGGACAGGCGCCGGGGGGAATTACGGGGATCCCACGAGTGATAGACGGAATGGTGATCTCGGGGAGTCCGATCAGGATAGAGGATTTCTGATTATCGCGTCTGGACGTGGCAATATACGAGGTGGATGACATATTGGAGACGCTCGTCGACATGCCAGACACCTAGGACGTGTTTAGCATGTTGAAGGAGTGTACCACTTGCAGGCTTCAGCATTGCACGCGGTTGACACCTCCGTCAGAGTAGTGGACCAGTTGGTTGCAGCGGTTTGACGAGAAGGTGGGGGCATGCCTCCGTTGGCTGTTGGGACTTGACAAGGTGTAGGGGATCAGAGAGCGGCGGGCAGTGGTCCATTCTGAGCAGCAGGTACTGTTCCTGATTCGACTGGGTGGATTGGGCTTGGCGAGTGTGGGGGAACTCGCCCCCCTCTTGTATGTAGCCGCCTATTTTCCTTGCACACGGTGATACGTCTCCTGCATCCACGGGGCCCTGAGGAGAGTGGAGGGGGCAATGAGGAGGGCAGAGACCATGGAAAAGGGGCACTTTCGT
>SZWC01012234.1:24231-31731 GCA_023375785.1 Penium margaritaceum | reverse complement strand
AAAAAACAACACCAGCTGCCCCGATTTCTACACAAAAAAATCAAAGAAAAGTGGAGCACATCAACCCGTTTCAGGGGACCCCTAGGATCCCACCCTCAACACCAACACCACCGACAGAAGCAACCCCCCTCCAACCACCCACAATCCCGTCAGTGGAAGACCCTAAAGTCAAATTCATGGGGCTTTAACAACCAAAACCACCACTATGGCCAGCTCACAGCAGATGCAAGACAACAGTGAAAGGGCCACGCAGCTGGCAAAAGAAACAAGCAGATATCCGAGCAACGGAGCAGGAGAGGGCTAGACAGTGGGCGGTCAACGAGGCGTGACAACTTGCGCCACCAAAAACTTCAGATGGGAGGCGATGGCCACAGCAGGAGAATGGAGAAGGAGTAGGTGATCTTACGACGGGCGTGGAGGCAGACCGTGAAAAGGTACCACAAGGGAGACAAGGCAAGGAGGATGGAGGGTGGGAGGGTGTAGAATGGAGAACAAGCAAGAGACAGGAGGAATACAGGGTAGCAAGGTACCGGCCGCGATTTGGGAGTGCCACGACCGCGATGGAGAGGTCAGTACCATGGAAGGATGGCAGCCGGTTGGGAGCAGGTTGGGAAAGGGGAAAGGCAAGAAGATGAGCAGGCAAAAACAAACAAAGGCGGAGGTTGTGCGGCAGGGGGCATGAGCCTATTGGGAGAGGCCCGGAGGAGACAGACCAGGACTGGAGGAAGGAAATGGTGGCCGACACTAGCCGAAGGGAAGTAGATAAAGAGAGCCCAAAAAACCCAACCCAACAGGAGGGCCGCCGCGACCAAGGAGGGTGGATGGAGATGGCGCGAACCCTATGGGAAAAGGTGGACTCGGCGTGCGAGGCAATGAAAGAGGACACCAAAGAAAGGATCCAAGGGCTGTTCCTTCACTACGACAAGGTGATGGGCGGCCTCTTCACCATCATCCAGGGCCAGACAGATGCCCTTCGGGAGGAGGTCCACTAGGTCCAAGTGCAGGCAGCATCAGAATCAGGGGTGCAAGAGTTATACAAGGCTACACGTGAGGTGGAGGTAGCAGTTGGAGCCCAGGCAAGGGGGAGAGATGACGACCGGCAGGAGAACAGGCGAATGCAACAGGAGGTCATGAGGAGATGTGCGACGTTGTGCAGAGTGACATTGGAAGTGCTCCATCAGCATCAGAGAGGACTGGGGAACTCGTAGGGGCCCTGACAATACAAAGGGCGCTGACAAAAAGGAGCAACTACATGACTCAGGATTTGGAGGATAGAGTGGCGCAGTTGGAGGGACGAGGCATAGCACAACAAGATGACGTGGAGATGGCCGAGGAGCTACTAGAGATGGATTTTATGACAGTGGTGGGACAGTCAGATAAGGGACCAGCAGTGGGACCCACAGGGACAAGAAAAGGGGGAGATATACAGTTGTCAGACGAGGGGAATGGGGGTGGGGAGGGAAAGAAGGTAGGAGAGGAATCAAGCAAGGACGCCCCCGGTGCACAAGACCATGGCACTGAGGGGAGTGAAGAGTGTTGGATATGGTGTGCCAAAACAAGTGACCTAAGTGGGTTGCTCGATGAAAATAATCAGGTCACAACAGTGAATAGAGGATGTTTTGTGGTTCTGTAGCACTTTCTGGAACTCGGTTTGGAGTCCGTTTGAGGGAGATATGGATTTTCAAGGTTTGGTGGCAATGGGTCCGGTTCAAGTGACGGCTCCTGCACTACCAGCACCAATGACAGCCACAGTTATCGGACAGGGAGGTTTGGAGCAGCCTTCAAGGTAGAAAGGCGGCAGGAGGACCTTCAGGGAGATTCAAGGAAGGTCTCCACCAAGATTATTGGTTGTGCACATGGCAGGGATGGTAATTTTCTTGTGTGAGAGTGTGACTGCCGCTCATCCCTCTAGGCTAGGAGTGTGCTAGGAGGTAAACTTTGACAGAGTGGTTCTTCCAGCTCCATGTGCCAAATGAGGCGTACTTAGGCTTGTTAGAAAGTTGTGCTAATGTACTTTCTCACTCAAAGGTCGGTTCAGACATCCGCATTCTTTGCACACCTACATTGTCTTCCGTAACTCCTGTCTGTGCAAACTGCAACTCCCTCTCACGAACAGTTGGTCCTGCCTAGGCGGCTCTTGGTGAGCCTGATCACCTCTTTCAGGGCTACCCTAGTTTCCATCAATGGTATTAGAGCTAGAACAAGGCTCTGTTTTATCATTGAGGCATTCCTTGTACCCTGTTGTGTGAGAGAACCGTTTGTGGGCTGAATGTTGCACTGCTATGGCCACATCCGCTTCTGTGGTGGCCGTTGTCAACATCGCCAAGTTCGAAGGCAAGATCTTCTTCAACTGGAGCAACAACATGAAGATGGTGCTGATGGAGAAGGGTCTGAGGAGCCAGGTGGATGAGAAGGAGAAGGAACCAGAAGAAAGCTCCCTCTCTCCTAGCGAGGCCCGTACCTACCGCGAGAAGCGTGACCGCGCCCTCGCAACCATCTACCTCCACTTTGCTAAACGATAACAACTCCTTGTCCGTGTCATCCTCATGCCAAAGGAGGTTTGGAAAAGGCTTGAGTCCACTTTTGCTTCCAAGTCAATCCTCATGAACATGCAGCTGCTGCTGAGGACCCTGTGAATGAGCGTTTACTCATACTAACCATCCTCTCTGGCCTTCCTAGCAGTTGCACTCCTCTCGTTGTTCCCGTGGACCAGCACAGCAACAAACTTTCCCTCAACAATGTGGAGGAGGGCCTGCTGTTTGAGGAGGAGCGGCATGAGGGAGAGGAGGCCGGAAGTGGACTGGACGTTGCTCTCATCACCAACTCTGGTCATGGGGGTGGTGCTGCATCAACCAGGGGTAACGGCGGAGGAGGGAAGAAGAAGGGGAATTGCCCCTACTATAAGAAGCCGGGCCATTGGGCGCGCAAATGCTGGAAGGAGAAGGCGGACCTTGTGGCAGTAGTGGGAGCGGGAAACCATTCCGACACTTCCGCGAATGTAGCAGATTGGAAGAGTGGATTTGTTACCACCATCCGGGTCCTGCACGTCTCCAATAACACCGCCTTGTTCTGGATCATTGACTGGGGAGCCACACAGCACATGATGTGTTGCCGGGAGTGGTTCGTTGTCTACACCGCCATCGAGCCTCGTCGGGTGTACATCGGGGAAAATCATGTACAAATGGTGGTTGGGAAGGGTGAGATTGTGTTTCGTGCTTTCGTTGAGGGTAAGCACGTGGAACGTTGTGTGAAGGGGGGCTCCATGTTCCGGGGTTGGCAGCTCACCTCCTCTCTGTCTCATCTCTCATCTCCGAAGGCATGTAGGTTTTCTTTGAGAATGGTGGCTGCACCATCCCCGCCCGTGCAGGTCGTGTGCTTGCAAAATCAAACAAGGAAGACGGTCTTTACCGCCTCTACATGGCATCGGAGAAGGAAGCGGACTCAACGTTGGCAGCAAGAGAGGGAAAACACCACATCGGCCTGTGGCACCGCCGGCTCTGTCACCTCGGCTATGCCGCCATCATCTCCATGCAGCAGATGGTTTGTGGCCTGGAGCTCAATGGGCTGAAGCAGGCTGGTGCATCGGCTTGTGAGAGCTGCATTGAAGGGAAGCAAGCGCACGCTCCTTTCACGGGGGCAGGGAAGGGGGCGGTTGAGCTTCTCTCACTCGTTCACTCTGACTTGTGCGGTCCTATGCCATCACAGTCCTTGTTCGAAAAGTTTTACTTTTTCACGTTCATTGATGACAAGTCGAGAAAGACGTGGGTATCCTTCTTGGCTGGAAAGGATGAGTGCTGTGATGCTTTCAAGGTGTGGATTCCTGTTGCACAGAATGAGAGTGGCAGGCGGTTGAGGGTGCTTCACACCGATGGTGGAGGAGATTAGTCCTCCAACGACTTCTGCACCTTCCTCAAGCGTTGCGGGATCAAGCACGAGGTCAGCCCACCTGGAACACCGCAGCTGAATGGCATGGCTGAACGCGCAAACCGCACACTCATAGAGCGTGTTCGCACCATGCTCCAAGATGCGGAGCTCCCATCAACCTTCTGGGTGGAAGCGGTCAACACTGCCGTGTACCTGAAAAACCAGAGTCCCACGCGCGTCGTGCCGCTGATGACACCGGAGGAGGCATGGATGGGACGCAAGCCAAGAGTGACGCACCTCAGAGTCTTTGGGTGTGGCGTTTTTATGCATGTGCCTACCGGCAGCCGTAACATGCTACACGCAAAGTCAGTGAAGGCCACCTTCCTTGGCTATGATACCATGGAATACGGCCTCTACAACCTCGCTGCACGTAAGATCATCCGCAACCGTGACGTGGTCTTTCAAGAGGACGTGAAGGGCTGGACTTGGAGCTCTATGTCTGTAGTTCCACTTGCTCCTGCACTTGTACCTGAAGTGGGAGAAGTTCCGTAGCAAAAGAGGACGGTGCGGAAGATGGCGGTGATAGCGGTAACAACAAGGAGGTGGAGGGATCTGCGAAGGAGAGGAATCCAGCAGCCGAATCTAATAAGGAGGAGCAACAAAGCAACATACAACAGCTTCCACGATGATCTGCACGCATCAACAAAGGTGCAAAGGAAAGTGGGGATCCGCTGAAGCAATCCGAGCGCCTCGCAAGCAAATAGAGGCTGCTGGAGGAGCTGGTGAACCCGTGCACCCTTCCACCACCAACGGAGTCGTCTGACCTTGAGCATCTCTTCCTCAAAGTCACCAATGACCTAGCCACATTCGCTAAAGCCATGCGCAGCGCCAAGGCGGCAGATTGACGTGCCACAGCAGACCAGGAATATGGTGCACTTTTGAAGAACGGCACCTGGACCCTCGAGGAAGCTCCACGTGGCAGCTGGGTGACCGGATGCTGGTGGATCTTCAGGCGCAAGCATGGTGCGGATGGTAAGGTGCTCAGGTACAAAGCACAGTTGGTTGCACAGGGGTATGCACAGACTGAGGGTGTGGATTAGAATGAAACATTTGCACCTGTCGCAAAGTTCCCATCCATCCGAGCGATCCTCGCTTTTGCTGCTGCTATGGACTGGGAGGTGCACCATATGGATGTCACTTGTGCATTTCTGAATGGTGACCTCAAGGAGGATGTGTACATGGAGCAGCCGGAGGGGTATGTGGTGGAGGGAAAGGAGGATTTGGTCTGCAAGCTTGTGAAGGCCCTCTATGGCCTGAAGCAAGCCTTGCCAGCATGGTACCACAAGATGGATGAGCAGCTGGCTGTCCTTGGCTTTGTGCATAGTGAAGCTGACCATGTAGTCTATGGGCATACGCAAGAGGCAAGCCAGGTCATCATCTTGCCCTATGTTGATGATCTGCTCATTGCATCATACTCCAAGTATCTTTTGGACGATGTGAAGCAGTACCTTGCTGCCAGGTTTGACATGAAAGACGTGGGAATGCTCAGCTACTACCTTGGCCTTCAAGTCAAACGCGACCAGAGGCACCTAAATTTAGAGTTATTGCAGAGCACGTATGTGAGCGACATCGTCAAGCGCTTCAACATGGCAGGAACGCACAAGGCCGCAACACCACTGGAAGTGGGATCGAAGCTGAGCATGACGCAGACTCCCCGCGGCATGTAAGAGAGCAACAGCATGGAAGCAGTTCCATACCAAGCAGCAGTTGGGAGCCTCATGTATGCAGCAGTTCGCACGCGCCTCAACATCTGCCAAGCATTGGGCGTGCTCAGCAAGTTTTGCGCAAATCCGGGCGTGCCGCATTGGGAGGCGGTCAAGCGCGTGCTGCGCTACCTTGACAGCAGCAGCAGCCTTTGCCTTACCTTCAACGGCAAGAACAGCCCCATCCTCATCGGCTACATCAATGCAGATTGGGGAGGTGACCTGGACACAAGGAGGTCGACCAGTGGGTTTGTGTTTGTACTCGGGGGAGGTGTAATCAGTTGGAGGAGCAAGAAGCAAGAGTGTGTCGCCCTCTCCTCCACTGAAGCTGAGTACATCTCCTTGAGTGAAGCAGCAAAGGAAGCCATGTAGCTGCATGAGCTGTTGGCAAGCCTTGGACAGCAGCGGAACACAGCAACTACAATCTACTGTGACAACATGAGCGCCATCGCTCTGACCAAGAATGTATAGTTTCACACCTGCACCAAGCACATTGACCTGCGATATCACTTCATCCGCGAACTCATGGCGAAGCAGGTGGTACAGATCAAGTTCTGCCCTTCAAGCATGATGCTGGCAGATTTCTTGACCAAGCCACTAGCAGCGCACTGCTTTCAGCAGCTGAGGGGACAGTGTAGACTTGTGTGATTTTTATTCCCGCAAAGTGGGAGAATGTTGGATATGGGGTGCCAAAAAAAGTGACCAAAGTGGGTTGCTCGATAAAAATCATCAAGTTACAACAGTGAATAGAGGATGTTTTGCTGGTTCTGTAGCACTTCACGGAACTCGATTCGGAGTCCGTTTGAGGGAGATATGGATTCTCAAGGTTTGGTGGCAATGGATCCGGTTCAAGTGACGGCTCCTGCACTACCAGCACCAATGACGGCCACAATTATTGGCCAGGGAGATTTGGAGCAGCCTTCAAGGTAGAAAGGCGACAGGAAGACCTTCAGGGAGCCTCAAGGAAGGTCCCCACCAAGATTATTGGTTGTGCACATGACAGGGATGGTAATTCTGCCGCTCATCCCGCTAGGCTAGGAGTGTGCTAGGAGGTTGACTTTAACAGATTGGTTCTTCCAGCTCCATGTGCCAAATGAGGCGTGCTTAGGCTTGTTGGAAATCTGTGCTAATTTGATTTCTCACTCAAGAGTTGTTTCAGAAATTCGCATTCTTTGCAAACCTACATTCGCTTCTGTAATTTCTGTCTCTGCAGCCTGCAACTCCCTCTGACAAACAGTTGGTCCTGCCTAGGCGGCCCTTGGTGAGCCTGATCACCTCTCTGAGTGCTGCCCCAGTTTCCATCAAAGAGAGGAGAGGGAGGGCATCCAGAGCAAGCGGATCAGGTGCAAGGGGCGATGATGAGGATGGGGACAATAGGTGGAGACGGGAGGGGCACTGGGGAGGGACCCCGGGCGAGGCAGAGGAGGGGGAGAAATAGAAAGAAGGTGAAGAGACCCAATAGGAGGGAGAGGGAGAAGAGAATGCAGGAATTCACCCACCATGGGTGGACGTAGCTTGGGGACACACTCGCGGATAGGACCAGCCACCAAATACAGGGGAGGGAGGGAGGCCAGAACAGGCAACAAACACTACAGGCAGGGGCGGGGACATCACCGAGCGAGCAGAGGGTGGAGAAAGCAGAGGGACGTCCCCACGATGGGGCCCACCGTGGTGGTGTCCATGGATGGGATGAGGATTCATTAGAAATCTTAAGCGTTGGATGAGCGGACATTGGGGCTACCGACACAGGGGCTGGTGTTTGACGTCGACGCTCTAAGGAGTTAAGCGGCGGATCCAGGAAGGGGCAATGGGAGAGACAGAGGAGATCCACCATGTGAGGGGGGGGGGGGGACACGAGGAGGGGAGAACGGAG